>JASSUY010031155.1:0-75297 GCA_032466535.1 Forpus xanthops | reverse complement strand
TTTCCCCCCCCCCCCCCCTTTATTAAATTTGGGCACTACTATTTGCTGAGCTTTAATTCTCAGCCATCGTCTTGAGTTCTATTATGTATGATGCCAGCTTCTCTCCTACCACGCTGAACTGCAACTCGTAAGTGATGAACAACAGGAAAACAGTCTCTAATGTAATTCCGACTACTTTATACTGCACCCTTTGCTGTTTGTCTCTGCTTTTTGTTTACAGCTCCTACCACGTTTCATAACCACTGCTACATGCTTAACTATAATCTCCAGGCACGGGTGAGTTCCAAAATGCAAGGACACAAATATATCTTCAAATTCCTTCTTAAACCAAGGGCCAAGATGACTGCAATGTGATACTACTGAGCGCAGTCCTGTCTTCATGAAGAAGAGAAACAGATAACCTAAAGAAAAACACTATACATAACACAAAAGAGATAAGCTTCTTGCAACAGGGGCTACAGAATTTCTCCTTCTTCCAACTAAATGGGCTTTTGTCACCTAATTCAATTTTGGAAAAGACAGCATCCTACATTCACATTACTAATCTGTGTCTCCCCATTTGAGCTGTGACTTAAGTGGAGCATCCACTATGGATCAACTGGATGGTTCTTGAATGTGTTCCTAAAACAGGATGCATTTTACACTGGGTCCGGGTTCCTATTCCTGGGTTGCAAAGCACACAGCCCCGCAGATTCTCCGAAGACTGAGTATGGCCGAAGAGACCCTCCACCAGAAGACCCCTGCTGCTCTCTAGCGTTCGAGAAGCTACAGGCAAGATGATAGCCTGGCTTGTACTATGCAGTCGGCGTGAGTTTGCTTTTCAAATGGTCCTTTGCCTCTAGCATGCTGTTAAGTACAGGTACACAGGAATTACTTTTAACACAACGTGGTATATGTTGGAACTGCCACTAAATGTTGCCAGACACCTTCACCCCTAACAGTGTTACTCTCTGCAGAAGAGCCCATGTATTCATAAGCCATCTGCAAAAGCATCTCAAGAGGTTGTGAACTTATGTCAGATGCACTGACAAAGGAAAACAGTTGATGAGCAGGCACTAGTGCATCAAGGACCAAGCTGGCATAGGATGAAGAGATAGGATCAGCCTAAAAGGTCCATAGAGTTACTCTGAGAAAGTCTTCAGGAATAAGAATCTCTTCCTGGACAATGTTCTAAAACAATGCTAAAGGACCCAGCTAGCTGCAGACAGACTTCACCAGCCAGTGGTGCAAGATACAGTACATCGGGTTTCCTGAGGAGCAATTTAATCACTGGTATAAGTCAATCAGGTCAAAATTACACAAGGAAAGATTCAGTTCCATGTTTTATCCTCTTCTCCTACTACCTTCTACATAATTAAAACCATTTGACTTCACAAAGTCAGATTCTACAGAGGTCAAACACTGAGCTGGTTCTTGTTTGCTTAGTTTTGATTGAGTTTTGTTTCGTTGGGTTTGATTTCTACATAAGGTTATGCAGTGCATTTTGAAGACTGAACTAATAATTTACAACCAGAACAACATGTTATTCCCCGGTTCAAATTCCACCTGAAGTGAGGGTGGTGAAGAAAAGCCAATTCCCGCAAACAATGCCGCTACCTTTGGAACAGAATTGGAAAGCAGAAAGAGATGAAATCTTTGAACCGTGAACTTCGTTTGCAAAGTTCTGCCTCTTTGTTACAAAATTATTCAGCCCAGACTCAGCATCTGAGTCAATAACCTCTGCAGGAATGAATACTTCGTTCCTTGCAGAATCTTCTCCTTAGTTATAAAAGTATCTGCCATTCATCCCTGCCTGCGCAATTTCACTCCCACTTCTTCCCAGCCAACTAGCATTGCGTACAAGCAACCAGTGATGCTTATTAATGCTTTAAATTGTATTTCTATGCCTCTTATCAGGTTGCTGAGGACTAAGCTACACAATGTCACCTTTATCAAGTTGTAATAAAAGCACCCAGACTAAATGGTGACTAAAAAGCCCCTGTAAGTAGAAGCTCAGTGAGGCATGAGATAAACGTCTTTAATACACTGGAATATGGCAATTACCTACTTTGGGTGAATCAGTGTCCCTGATGTGAATAACATCTGGTAACTAAATCTAAGGCACAGAGCTTAAGTGATTGATTTGGATCTAAAATAACCAATAGGCTCTATAATTAGGCATAGTTAGAAGGTACTGATAGCAGTAGGAAAACTGTCAACTGCCCACTGCAACTCCTGAAGAGTTCTCAGAGTAGAGAATTTGATTTAAAAACCAAGTGTGCACCAACCAAGCAGCAAACTCCTTTCCATTTTCCTGGAGACTTCTAGATCTTCCTTCTCTTCCACTACAACTTAGTTTGCCTCCAAAGAGAATGACTGCAAATGTTATCTCTGACCTAAGAGATTGAATATGTCTCATCTTTGATATTAATAGAAAGATGTGAAATGTTCACATCTCTGTGTTTAAGTCATCCCTTGATTTAAGCATGCTGGAAAGCAGTTCATGAGTTTTCAAGCATCTGCTTAGACCACTATATAGTTATCATTAGAATCCCAGTGCAAGTTTGCAATAGCAAAAGAAGCTTTCATCTCCTGTACAACACAGGTAATTAATACTCCTACTTAACAAAACTAAGGCATAGAGGGCAAAGTGATTTGTTTGTGCTCACATACTTTGTTCCTGCAGTCAGTTACACAGGATCTTCAGATAGTCCTCGAATGCTACAAAACAGTCACCAACTGTCAGTGAAATTTGTACTCTGTACCAAGCAGGCTTTTGGGATAAGAATAACTGCTCATGCACCTTTTACAAGGTGTTGTGCTCAGTGGAATGAAGTGCTGTGTGAAAGCGGTTCCTCTTCTTTTCCAAACTTAAACCATCAGACAAAGCAGGTATACAAATACCTACACAAAGAACTGATGCCTGAGACATGAAAACGCATCTCCTAACAGCTCAGATCAAAATGATCAGCCCACTTAGTCTAAACTAGAGCACTTAATAATGAGGCAGAAGCCCAGACAGATGGATGAGCAGGCTGAGTTTTCCCCCATCACGAAGTGAGGATTCAATAGCATCTGCTCAAGACATCCAGAAGGTTTCTGTCACACAAATAAAAATAATCATCATCTGTCAGTCTCAAATCACTGCAGCAAGCTCACATGGATGCAGAACTGAGATTCTCAGCTCTAGGAAAACCAGCTCTTCTCCAGCTGCACCAAACTTGCTAACATACAAGTCAGCACTGCCTTAGGAGCAGGGAACCTACATCTCATGTCACTGCTGGCTGGTCTTTCCCATATAAAACTCTAAGGCAGCTTCAGGGAGATTAGGTATTTACTGAAGTGAGCAGTGAATACTATCAGCAACGTGTCCAGTGTCCCTTGTTGCACTACATGGGAGATTAGGGATTTCCTCTCCAAGTTTCATGCAAGTGTTATATGCAGCATCCTCAACTATCAAGTGACAAATGTGACACATTCCAACTAAGGCTCACCAATTCACTTAAGTCAAAATGCCAACTGAAATCAATTCTCCAAAGATTGCCACACCAAGATGACTTCTGATACTCGACAACATATGCATCCTCCTACAATTTATGTGATCTGCTTATTAGGGGCCAGCAAAACCCACTGAAAGCATAGGTTTTATGTCTGCTTACAGTACATCCTTGGTCAAATATTTGCCATAGGCCTCTAATGTAGAAAACGATACTTCCCAAGTAAATAGCTTCAGCGATCCAGAACAAAACTAAACCAAAGCTAGCTATACTAGAAAGGAGACTCAGATCCCTTATTTCCACTCAAACATGCCACTGATGAGCTAAAAGATGTGAACACCAATTTGAGTAACAGCAAAAGGCTTGTATGAACTCACGTCTTTGAGATCCCTCACACTTTTCTGACCAATTCCATCCCTCTTAACTCCTCTCAACACCTACCTTATTTTTGAAGGTTAACAGCATCTAACACTCATAAGTGCAATTTACTATGGACTAATATTTATAGCATGCAGAACAGTAGCTAAGTCATTTCTTCTTCTGTACATCATTGGTCAAATAACACTTTTATAAGACTGATCTGTGTAACGTCATAAAGCTTTTTCTGTTGAGCACTGTGATACTCCAGTTCCACTGGCAAACTCATCCACAGTCACAAATGCACCAAGAAAGCTGCTATTGTTCCATATAAACTACAATCAACAAGGCTGTTCAATGCCCGATATTGCACATCCTCTACTCACGCTTTCCTCCTTTCTGCTACTTATTTTAGCTAAAATTGTCTAAGTCTAAACAGTTGAACACTCAGAGTATACTTTTCAAATAGCTAGTACAAAATGTGCAAGGAAGTGCAGCACTTACGGTGCTGAACAGACAGCAGAGAGCATAGGCAGTCTTCTGTGGATATCTTCAGCGGGGAAGCCTCTAAAACACAGCACTGGATTCATTTCATCACCATCGGGAGCAGCAGTGGTGTTGAAGGCAAACTCTCTGGATTTGTATGTAGACAGAAAAAAAGGGAGGGAGAAGTGGAAGATCACCAGATCATAGGAAATCCCTCAGGGTAAAGTATGAGAATCAGGCAGGATCTTCTGTGGCCACCTTCTCCCTTCCCACTGTTACCCTAAGAACAGTTTCAAAGCAGCAGCTGGCTAACAAAGTTCACATTTATAACACCCGTCCTCACCCGACTGAAACTGCAGTAAATTAACAGCTTGCTCTGGCATTGCAGCAAGCAGAAAGCAACTGGAAGCAGCAACTGCTACCGCAGCAGCTGCCACAAGGACCAGAAGGAAACTGAGCGGCTGTCGGTGGGTCTCAGGCCTGCAGGCACACACTGATGACAAGATTGACCCTCACATGCTTTAACAAAGCATCTGACAAGAGATGACAGAGGAGATTGTCTTAAATAGGGAATATTAACAGTACAACTTTTCAGAAGTAAGTAGTGATTCCACACATCCTTTTTCATTTCAAAGGGTCAGCAGACTGACTTGGATGGGTAAAAACTGGGATATGCCTGAAGGGCCTTCTTGCTCCCTCCCAGGAATTATCAGTGGGACTCCAGCAGTATTTTGGCTTATATGCACATTTCTTCACATTTAAGTGCTGTGTATGAAAACACACACAAAGCACAGGGGCAAAAACAGAACTGAAGCTCACAATGTAAAACAACAGCTGTCAGTAACCCAAGTCACAAGGATGAGCATGACTGTGAAGCCAATTCCTCATTAGGACATACTCTACATTAGTCACTTCATATTCAAGAAAAGGCAAGTGGCATGAACACAAAGAGCTATAGTTATCCAACAGAAGACTCAAGGCCCACATTTTCCAAGGCTCCTATCATTTTCTTCAGGCATTTCTTTAATGCAGTTGATAAGCCATCTCCAGACACTCACAACACTTGCCACAGTCTACCCTCTATTTATGAGTCTTTAACAGAGCCTTCTCATCTTCCTCTCAGTTAGCACCATTGAAATGCAATTCCGAGTCACTGAACTGACACACACCCCCAGGGCTCAGTGTCTTTGGAGAGCTTTTGGTACCTTCTCCTTCTCTAGGATTCTTCAAAAGATCTTTTAAGATCAAAGTCACAGGACGTAATGCAGAAAGCACTACAAGCAACAAAACCTCTCATCAACTTGATCAGAAGAGTAAAACGCCTCTAGAAGTGCGGCAGGTTGCAAGGCATATGGAGGGCACTCCTGTTCTTGATAATTTGTCCTAAGTTACAAAAGTAAGAGATCAGCAGTTACTGTTAAACATAGTACATTCTTATCTCCAATCAGTTCAAACTGGGGAGCAGGGCTGTTGTAGAAGAGAACAGGGCAAAACTGTTTCAGGTAGATTAAGAACTTCACATTTTCCCCACAAAATGCATAATAACTTAGTCAGACCAGCTCCAGACAAGACTTTTTTGTATCAACCCACCATACACAGAGCCTCAGATCAGACTCCACTGCTTCAGCTACAGTCATTTCCTGATCTCTACTCTGCTTCCAACACAAATGAACTCCACTTCCTGATTCTCACAATGCTGCTGGTGTTGGCCTTCACATAATTTATAGTGAATACTTTACTTCCTTCCTCCCCCAAATATTGGAAATTTAAAGGAAAAACTAATTTTTTTTTAATCCAGATACTATCAGTTTATTTCAAAATTACTTATATTAATATATTCTTTTCAAACTTCCAGAAATACTAAAATACAGAATCTCATGGATTTAAAGGACTTATTAGTACCCTTCTAGAAGATTCGCTGACATTGAAGTAAGTCACATTACGTTATTCATTTTTTGATCTTGGGTGTCTTTACAGCTATTCACAGCATAACAGTTAACTGCTCCTAATGCTTTTCTTCTTTTTAAACTGTAACTTTCAAAGTTTGAGCTTTATCAAGTTGGGCAGTCCCTCAGGCTTTCCCCACCATATTTGATGTAAACCAGAATAATAGGGCAGTGAACGTTCCCATCATGTGTTATGAACATACAATCATCCATGGGGCTTACCAAGAATCAGTTCTTACTCTTGCTTAAGATATCATGGGCCTTCCCTCCTCAGTCGTTGCCATAGAAACCTCAAATTATGTCTATAGGGGAACAGGAAAAAAAGGTTTCCTAAGGTATGGATGAAACAGCTCCATGGAAACAAGCCCTGACTGTCAGAAGAGATGAAGGGGAGGGTTTGTGTGGGAAGACACCAAGATGATCATCTAAATATGTAAAACAAGAGCCCAGCAAGCTGTCATTCATGTATCTTCCTACTTCGTGACTGGCACTGAGACCTAAGAACTACTTCACATCAGGCTCTGGCCAGTGATTCCAGTGTCCACACACACTGGAGGTGTACAAACACATCTATCTATATGGTAATAATACCCCACACCACTACTAAAACCTAGTAAAGACCTAGTACTAAACCTAGGAGCTAGGGCAACCTATCATCATTTATATGATCCAAGCTAAGAATGGTTAAGAGAAGTCCATCAGTTCACTCACATGCACCCCTCAAAGCCTCCCCCCAAGTGTTCTCAACCTCACAAATCTGCCAGCCTTTTCTGAAAAAGAACATGGAGAGATTTCAGGTAAGTTTTAATCCCACAAATAGCACCAGATCAACCTTTCCTTGTGAAAAGCTGGTATTCATTCTTTGAGGTGATGGTTAGAATTGCAGACTTTGGAACAAGCACCATCTAACACAAGAAACAGCAAGAAACCTTCTGGAAATACCTATTTTCTTCACAAGACAGAAAGCTAAACCATATCAATGCGTATTATTGATGGATTGTGCTCTAGTTACTGAGGCCAAGATTCTGCTATCCTAAACATCTACAACTGATGCAGTTACCTGAGCTCCCACTATAGTATTATAAGGTAAACACACTCTTATCTCATGGTTAAATAAGGATTTAGATGGATCAGAAGCCTAAAGCAAAAGAGTCCTATCTGATCCTTGATCAGCACATGCTAGTCCATAACCTCAGTCAAGTTATTTAATGCTCTTTATCTGAAACTACCTGAGCAGCTGGTTATCTGCACCTCCATTCTCTAAGTTACCTCCGCCAATACCCAAGTCATCATTAAGTAGATGGTTATCTGCACCTCCATTCCCTTAGTTATCACTGCCAATACCCAAGTCTTCATAAAGTATTGATGAGGTAAGTGAAGCAGAGGAAACATTCAAACAGATGTCAGTGGCTCAGATTCTTCCAGGAAAAAGGAAAAGCAGAGCTTTTCCAGCCTGTGGCTGCTTTGTCACTGATTTGAGGTTCTGATTTAAAGGCACAGAGTTATAATCTCGGCCTTCTCATTTTTTCCCCATTCTGTTTCCCTTTTCCATTCTCAGCTTATATTTACCTGGAAAGAACTTTGTATTCAAACACTGCACTGGAAACTCACATTAATCCATCCAGCTGTAGTTCACAACCCTGAGCTCATGAAATACCATGAAACCCCATGCAAACACCCCTCATGGCCAGACAGGCTACACAAACACAGCACTCGCAGGAGCTATTCTTTTCATTAAGTTAATGTGGGGTGGAATTCAAAAACATACACAACATCCTGCCCTGGCCCAAGCTTCCCAAACCTGCTATTTCATGTTTGTGCAATCTTACACCACAACTCCTAAGCTTCTTCCTGCTCTGCTTGATTTCATGTACCCCCATTGCTTGCCAAAACCTAACTCGTATAACACTTGCTTTATAAAACTCCCTTCTGGAAGGCTCAGGAATAGCCTTTACTTGTCTTTCAACAAGTCCAGGTTCCCCCAGCCCTTGTAACAGGTCTCCTATTTACAGCTGGGAAGTTGCAGGATGTTAAACCTACGGGGAAAAGAGCATCGCAGACTCAAAAGGTAAACTTCAGTTTGCTGGAGTAGCGCCATCAAAGCTCAAGCGTTTTGTGAAGTGGGTTTCTTTTGATTCGGAGAAAACTCCAGGAGCTCACCAACAAAGTTTCAGGTTGACAAGCTGGTATTCTTTATTGCGGCCTCGGGAGACACGGGCGATAGCTCCTCCTAACGTGCTTCCCCATATTGCTACACAGGTCATCCTTGTATAGTCACTTGGGCATACATACATGTTCCTAGCATACATACATGTTCCCGAGGCTATACGTGAATTACATCATTTTCCAGAAAGTTTCCTGTGTACATACAAAATGTGGTGGTGGTCTTTGAGAGTCATTTACTTCTTTCAACAATCTTCATCACTGCTGGCAGTCTCTGGAGTGCCAGCTTAATTAACATTACAGACACAGCAATCATCCTGTCCTTCTACTTATGGGTAGTTTAACTGCTCCCATTCTGGACATTTGCTAGTCCAGATACTCCCCAGTAGATGTTTGCACCAACTCAATGGGTTCATTAACATAGCAATCACGCTGTCCCTCCACCCATCAGCCAGTAATAACTGTGCCCATCCCCAGGTCCTGTTTTTCTATTTTACTTTTCTTACACTTCAGTACTAAAGTCCTATGGACCTAAAACTGCCTTCAAGCATCCCCATTACAAAGCCATCAGACTTAACCTTTACTTAGAACTGATTACATTTTGTGCTTTTGTGCTTCCTTCTTTCACTTCGGAGCTTGGAATGTGTTTTCACCATATGCTTAGGAAGAGAACCAAAGATGAGCTTTGGGCAAAAGGCAGGCATTATTACAGCAGGAACTACACTTGAAGTTTACAGTTTTAAGTCATCGGTTTCATTCAGACAAAGAATTAGAATAAGAAGTTGGTGAAATGATCAAGAACAAATGCTTAAGTCAAGAAAAATCAATCTTAAGTGAATGCCTTCCAAACAAAACTGTGCTGTGTGCAGCTTTAATAAACACCTTTACTCCTCTAATAACCACCTTCTTGCATCTCAAAAGCACAAACAAGTCTTGCTTATCTTGGCCTGCCAATCATACAGCTAACATGGAGTGTATAAATAGGCATAAGAGATAGCAGTGTTGCACAGACTGAAGCAGAAAAACAGTCTCAGTTCTTGGACTATTGTGCTTCCCTCCTTGCCACGACTACAGAAGGAACATTTTCTACAACTTAGAAGTTGTGAGCATCCTCCAAATTCATCTCTTGTCAGAGAATACTGCTTACTCTGCCCCAATCCTCAGTACAGAACGTTCCTCTTGCAAGTATTTATATCTACCCAGTTCTGAATGTTTAAGATACTAGAGGATGCTTATCTTGACTAGCTAAATGTAGATCTTCCACAGGACGTTAATACTCCATTTTCTTCTAAATTCATAACTTTGCTACCCATATCCCTAATTGCAATGAAAGTATTCCCATAAAGAGAGAACCTGACTTAGTAGCATCTTGATTGCAGATTTAGATGCCTTTATTGCTATGAAGATGGCAATTTGGAACTACAAACAGGGGGGACATCGTCCACATGTTTGCAGTAACTAAATCAAACTTCAATCCAAAATAGCAACCATCCTTGAGGGGTGCATTTCTAACAGATTTGCTACTATCACTGACCAGAATTACCTTGACAGGCTATTAATTATTTGTTCTACTCTTAAGCAACCTTCTACAAAATGCCTACATTATGTTCTGCCTTCCCTCAAATCACTTAATTGTTTCCACTTCTGTTTGATACTGGGGCATTAACTTGCATCTTCTCTTGCTCTGCATACAGAGGCTGAGCTCTCCCCCTTCAGGAGGGCCTTTTGATTTTTATGGCATCACTCCTTAATCCAAAACACTCAACTAGGTGTAGGAGTTCCTGACTTCATTCCCTCCTCAGAAGAGTTCCAGTAAAGCACAATCATCAGCTGAATTAAACCCCTATGAAAAGCACTCTCAGGAATTCTGCTTACGATCCAAGGGTGCTAAAGAAAGGAACAACATACAGTAACGATTAGCAAGTTATTCAGAGCTTTACTAGAAAACACACAGATGGCACACAGACAGTCAAATGCTACACATACATTTTATGACATTTTGGAAGCAGCACATTTGGATTGGAATACGCCAAGCTGTTACTCAGAGCGGCTTACTTGCCATCAACAAAACTCTCCCCCATTGATTTTCATATTTAAACACATATGCAGCACATACCTTTGAGCATGCTCATAGTAAAACTATTAACATGGATTTGCTATGTTGCTGTGATTAGTTTTCTTCTCCCTCTTGAGTCTGGAGGGAGCCAGAAGCAGATGGAACAACAAAAACAGTATGTAAACCCATGAAAAGGACACCAAAAGACAGCCCCCTTCAGAAACTTCCCTTACTCATGGAAGTGGTCATTGAAGTGACCTTTTAATGTCTCCAACTTGTCAAAGTTCTTACAGAAACAAGTCCAAAACTCCTGCACTTTCTCTGTCCACCACGAGATATTCTTTACTATTCTAATGCTTCCTAACCCATGTAGCAGATAAAGATGCCAAATGAAAGGATCAACTGCATACTCCAAAGTTTAACCACAAAGAGAGCAAGACAAAGTGCCCTCCTTCAGACACAGCTTACAGATTCTGTGCTCAAGTAATTTCATCTCTATTTCCGCTCTCCCTTCAGGGATGAAGGGATGTCACCAGAGAGTGAAGGGCACTAGTAAAGCAGATCATTTCAGCAATAATTACACTTGACATTTAAATTATAGCCCAGAATAATTTCATTTAGAGCTTCACCTCATAACAGAAAAACAACCGATAAGCAACATTAAACTGCTCAGATGCCAACATTTGTAAAAGACTTGTGAACAGGGAGAAAGGAAGCTACAAAACCAGCCGAAAACCCTTACCTGTAGAGCTCAAGTCTCCTCTTAAAACCAAGCAGATTGAAGCAGCCACTGCAGGATTCTGATCATAACAAGCATGCTAGAGCTCAGCTGCATTTAGAAATAAACAGAACAGTAATCACTATGCCCCGTTTGGGTTAGGAGTGGCTTTCAAGGGCTGGAATTTGAGCCACGGTACTTAATGACATCAGCTTCAGCCAAAGGGACTTCACAACGTGCGTTTAACATCTCAAAGGTTTCTTTTGTTGAGCACAGACTGCTGACATACATGGCTACTCTAAACCAATCTTCTCCAGTGTTTAAACTGAGAGTACTCAATAGTGCTTGAACAGAGAACTTGAACCATCTATCTCCCTTTTCCAACCCAAATTTAAGCTACTGATATTTAAGACCAGTCATAGCCAACTTGGGAACAGCACTACATCTGTTTAAAGAAGAATTCTGCCTACATTATCAATGCTTGCAGAAAGCAAACCAAAAGCACTTATTCTCCTTCTCTGGAAAGGCTCTCACATGCATTGTGTTGCGCACATCCGGTGAAATACTGTCAGCAGTGCCACCTGGCCGACTCTGTTCAGTCTCAATCTCTGCAATCCCCAGTCAAAGGAGACAATGAATAAAAAGATGTGGCCACAAAAGCGCAGACTAGCATTGGCCCTGCAGGACCACATTAAAAAGCAAATCACTCCAGGCAAAAGTTCTTAGCTGGCATAAAGTGGAGCAGCTCCACTGATTTCAGAGCTGCAACAGATAGTATTGAGCAGTGGGGTGCTTGGCTTTACGACCCCCAGCTGCAATGCAACGTGAATTATCTGTGCTCTGGCACCAAGTGTACTCCACTGGAAAAAGACAACACGTTGGAAGTGAGATTAAAAAGCTCCTTTTTATTTCCTGCTCTAGCTATACTTCCTGTTCCCAGAAAATTCCTCATGTCCATCTCACCCATATAGGAATAATAGCTACAGCAGAACAATGCTGCTATAACTAAGGAGTTTATGTGGATGTTAGGGGCCCATGCTTCCAAATGTTAACTACAGATGAAAGATAGGCCCTTCCTCAAAGACACATTAAGAGATAAAAGGCTTACCTACACAAATAGTAAACACACAGCTGGCCTGATCTGCTTACTCTAGCAATAGGATTGCAAGGGCTTAGAAAGGGAGCACAAACCCCCCTGAGCTCTCTAAGGGCTTGCTAGCACAGGGGCAGCACTTGATGCAGATGGAGAGAGTATTTCCAGGTCTGAGATGCCCATAAAGCACTGCAGACAGCTCCAGAGCTGCCAAACCCCACAAGTACCAAGTGATCTCATAGCAGGGCAGAGGCTGAAGCATTTCCCAGTCCAAAGCAACAGACTGCCTTGCAGATATTCAAAGTTAGAAGCTCCAGAGACACTGCCCTATTTTGCTCTCTTCCAGCTTTGCTATATAACAGTTCAAATGCAGTCACCTCTGTACCCAAAGGTCTCATTAAAATCAAATGAGGAGCTTCTCACCCTACCAAGATAGCCCAGAGCCTCTGTACACACTAGTCACATTCTTCTTTCTCTCCCTTGCAACACAAGGGTAAGTCTGCTCTAATACTAAATAATTAGACTTTTCCCCCCATCTATCTAGTCTAGATCCCCAAAGCTTCCCCTGGCAAAGGCAAGGAAAAGCAGATGGTCAGTTCAGAAGAGCTTAAAGATAAATGTTACATATTGGTTTCCCCTTTTTATAAAAGATAGGATGGAGGTTGGACTGAAAACCAAAGAAAAAGATCTCAGATTTGGTAACATTTACAAGAAAACCACAGGGAAGTGGCCAACTTTGCCACCAAGTGGAAAATGTGTCAGAAACAAGTAATTTGGCTACAAAAATTCCCTTGGCCTGAAGAGACTGTTTCCAGACTGTTGATTTGATCTTGTCAACTACTCAGGACTCTGAAACCAAGTGCGAAATACTGATTAATTGGGTACCCCAGAGGCAGGAAAAGCTAAATATTGGAAGGGAAATCCAAAATTGGTGGAAGAAAAGAACTGGAAGAGTAGGGGAGAAATTGATAGATCGGGCTAGAATAACGAGTGTGTATGTGTACATCTTGGCTGGATGACAGCTGCAGTGACTCACATGACAGAGCACCACACAGCCAACAGCATTGTTTAAAGAGGTCTCCAGAGTGTGAAGCAAGACATAACAGGATAAAAATGAGCCAAGACAGTTCCTTCAGTCGTAACACAGCTGAACTTGAGGGTGAAAAGGTGGGCAAGGAGGGTGGGTTGAGGCACAAATAAGGATTAAGGCGGTGTTGTGTTGTATCCATATACAGTTTGTGATTTCCAGGCCATTGACCAGAAACAGATAGTTCTGCAATTATTTCCCAACACACGGGGTGGAACTGATTATGGAAACGAGCCATCTTTCCCATGTGTGTTGTTAGGGCTGCACTAGTCATAACCATGGAAAACATCACAGCAAACAACCGCATTGGCATAATGAGCAAGCTGTTGATTTTCCCTAGCCTGCTGACCACTTTTTCCAGGTATCCTGTGTCAAGAGGATTTCCTAGCACAGGGAAATCTCTACGTGATAAGCACAGTCACTGACCCAGCACTGTCAGGCAAATAAGTCTTAAAACCTTCTCTACAGCAAGACTGAGCATAAACCTGCCTGGGTTGGCTTGAGGTTTTGAGCATACTACTGTCACCAAGCTATTCATTTGCATCTCTACTAATCTAACTAACCTCTTGCTTTTCAGTCATAAAGTGAGGCCCTTGAAGCATTTATGCTCTGAAGGCTTACAGCAAGTCCAAATTCTGTTCCCACTTTAGTGAAATACCAGAGTTTGTAATGGCCACAAAGTTTTATCAGCAAAAGGAGAAACCCCACATTGGCTTTGTTACTTCAAACATGCCTGACATTACACAAGTTACTTGTTCTCTCTCCAGTATCCTCATCTGCACAAGAAGGAAAGCTTAAAAAGCATTGAGGCCACAATATATGGGTAACTTCCTTATAGTTGCATTCAACAAAAGCTTTCAGAGTAACCTAGGACTGATTTTTTTCTCTGCTTTGAACTTGTATTTACTGTGCAGAACACTCCTACTTTTAGGATCAAAGATACCCTGCACATCTCATCATACCAACTGTAGCGCCAGATCTTATCCTGCCTAAGCTCTATCATAAACATGCCAGTTTCCTTTCAAGTCACCCAGTCACTGCTCTGAGCCCACAATCTCTGAAGCACATCACCATGTGTAGCCCAGGCAGGCTGTATCACAAAATGCTATCTGGATGCAAGTTTGCCACTCACTGTGTACAGTGTGTCATGCAGGCTTTGGCATTCGAAGAGTTCACACAATCATATCCATAACATTATCAATCAGGTAAAAAAGTGGGTTGTGCTCTTTTGTATTTACATGACAACATCCGACTTGATCAAGTTGTCTTCACAGCACTCTCCCTTGCAATGTTAGTTGTAATGTGGAGGTTTGTAGAAACTGCAATCCAAGGTCACAGTTGAGTGCTTTGCATACAGAAAATTGTGGGTATAGAAATAAGTGCTCCAAAGAGCTTCAGATGGAATAAGTGTACTTCACACATCTCCCTTCCTTTCTAGAACTTATAAATACCCTACAACCAAATACTGTGAGCTGAAAAATCATGAATCATTTGGGTTAAAATAGGAATATTAACCCAACAGTGCTCTCTCCTGGGACTCAAGCTTCAGCCAACTAGGAAGTCATTAGCTAGACTCTGCAGTTTCACCTCAATCATAGCTGCTTCTTGATTCATCTTTCATTTCAACACAGGTTATCTGTTAATGTTTGTCCTTTTTCCCTGCCACAGAGTTAAAATGATAAGAAAGTAACAGAGCTCCGGGAGTGAGTTTCTCCTATGGTATCATCACATCACCTAACGTATATATTGGGACCTGCAAGCATGCCCATTCTGTTCTCCCTGACATCCCCCTGCTACAGATTTTTACATGAGAGCTGCTTAAAATAAATACCTTTTTCATTAAGTAAGAATTGGAATAGAGGAAACATGTGGCTGTACTGCAGTCATCAGGCCTGCCAGCAAGGCATGGTTACTGTAAATGACCTAGTTAGAAATGGGAATGTGAGAGAAAGCTGCAGAAATCTCACACTCAATCAGCACCACAGCCTACACTAGCACAGAGCCTTTCATTTCAGTTCTCTGCCCAGCTGTGCTCTGCCCTACCAAAACCAAAGATCCCTCAGAATTCCACAGTTTCGGGTTCCTGATTAGTTTAGCATTAGATAACCAAGACACAGGGGAAGATGCATCTTCCTCTCCTATACATGCTCCGTTCCACATGTTACACAATTAACTTGCAGACCAAGCCCTGTTCCTTTTTGAATGGGTTCCCTCCTTGCTTAAGGTGGCAAGAGGGCACCAAGGTTCTACAGCTTGCGGGTGTTTGCCCTTTCTACTGTGTGTCACAGTGATGAGTGTCACACCACAGGCTAAGACAACAGCTTTTTCTTTTACATTAGCTTCTCTTAGAAGACATAAGGGCTGGAGATGGTCATAATTAACATTGCCAATCTCTCTTCCTTCCAATGGAGTACACATAGGAGGCAAGCCATGTTATTGATCCATTTGTTTCACAAGGAAACAACTGTCTGGGATTTGGGTGTGCATTGCAGAAAAGCCCAACACACCACAGCACAGAACATGACAGCTATAAGCTAGAACACAGCGTGATCATTCTCATCTGTGAGTAGTGCAAGTTGTCCTATTGCTGGATCTGAAACATCCCCACCTGCAAATTCTTCCTGGTCATCAGCAGGTACAGTCACAAGGCCAGAACATGCCATTTACTAACCCTTACAAAAGTCTTTCCATTTTAAGCTATTTTACATAGACAATTGTCATCATCCTTCTAAAAGCCCCATTCCTTAATGTCCATCTTGTCAAACCTCCAAAGGAGGAGAGAAGCGTGAAATAGGAATGCAGAAAAATGGGGGCATGGGAGAGAAACACTGGAAATTGAATAAAAGCTGATAACAGAAATAGAACTGGATGAAAAGGAACTAGGTAGGCTGCCAAACAGTACAGCTGAAGAGCATGACATGATTCTACATAGGACACCACATGTGTTTTGCCAATCTCAATGGTAGTAGAATGCCACATTTTCATTATACAGCACACACCTTCAGTGGCTCAAGAGACCCCACAGCTACATTGGTGTAGCACTCCACAAAAGAAGGGCAGTATTCACACATCCACAGCACTGCTGTACAAGGCTGAGAAGCAACAAGCAAACAATAGCAGTATAATTCTCTGACATGGAGCACCATCAGCAGGCACTGCCA
The DNA here is from genome assembly GCA_032466535.1 of Forpus xanthops. Lineage (NCBI taxonomy): Eukaryota > Metazoa > Chordata > Aves > Psittaciformes > Psittacidae > Forpus > Forpus xanthops. The sequence continues at coordinate 58,754 of JASSUY010031155.1, read as the reverse complement.
CAGGCAACGGCACTATCATTTTCTTTCACATCAAGCTTTCAAGCTAAATTCCATACCCTGATATAGGAATGACATAGCAAGCAAAGCTAAGTAAAGGGGTCCACAACATGTGATGGCTTGGAGGGATTAACTGGTATTGGTACCACAAGCAAAAGAAGAGATTGGCTCTGGAAGAATCAAATCTAAGCAGTCTGGAGGAAAGCAGAAGGAAGGAATAACTATAGTACTAGTCTAAAAGCAATAACAACTCTAGTTATCAATTAAGATGTTCATCTGGTTCCCATTACAACTATAGAGCATTTACCCATTTCTTCTGCATCTGTTACGACATCCGCTGGGATGGTACTGGTATCCTCCAGAATGATGACGGCATCCTCCTTGCCAGAGGCTAAGGGTTAGCACTGCTCAAACTCATTCAACAGTATTTAGACACTCAGCTACCACCAAAAAAATCAACAGCAGCATATCCATGAAATGGCAGTCCTTATTTGACCTACTTACTGACACTCCTGAAGTCTACAGTGGAGCAGAGAGAAAACTCACTCGAGCCTCTGTTATTAGCATCCAAACTAAACCATCACTGCATCTTTAAATAGAAGTTTAAAACACAGATCTTACAGTTCATCTTACACCCAAAACTACCAGGCTTGATCCTGCCTTTCATGAATAGCTAGAATGTAGACAAAACCAAGGCTTTCAAGATCAAGGACATAGTATCACACTGTTAATGTGTATATATGGAATGCCATGAAATTCGCTATGTGTACACTCAGTAAGCTGCTGACCACACACTTGATCCAGTTGAGCTCCCATATTGTTTGATTACCTCTTTTAAGGAGGTAACATTTCAAACTACAAGACTGACAATGTCTTTAACTTTGCCCTGCATTTGCCTTCCCAGTAAACTAGCAAAAGCATGGAAGCACAAGGGAGTTACTGATTTGCATTTCATGACCATTGAAACTTGGGTGCAACTCTGTTCTGAGACCCAAGATCTATTTCCAGAGTAGATTACTAATAAACTTGTATACTACCTTCGCATGAAGTAGCTTAGGACAGACATGAAGTACATAGGACAAGTGAGCATCAATATGTAGCATCAGGGGAATACAAACAAGGTCACAAGCTCATGGGCTGCAGCATGTATAACACATGAGAATGGCTGAAAGTGGGGTGGCATTTTGCTCTGCCATACACAAGAGTCATGCATATGGAAACAGTATGAGACAGTAAAAGAAAAGGCTTATCACAGACATGCCAAACGTGTTGTCGAATATACAGTGTTATAATACTCTACTTCTTTTTGATCAAAACATGCCATAAAAGCTCACAAAATTATGATTGCATTCTTTGTCAGGTGAGACTATGCTTTGTTTCTGCTCTTCTACAGTTCATAAGTCACTCACGTCATTGGAGAGCAACAGATGCTTTGGAAGTAGTAAATGGCAGTTCTATGTAGAATCAAACAAGATCCCAAATTCTCTGCTGGAATTGACCTCTGGCCTAAGCTGGACCTCTGGTCCAGATGCAAGCATTGTTTTCCAGACAGTCTACTACAAATTCTTTGTCTTTTATGAATGGAACCTTCATTGAAAGTTTAGCTAAGCTTATAATAGGGTTATATCCTGCCACGTGTGGCTCTTGCTTCATTTTCTATCTGGGGATGACACTCTCCTCCAAGAATCAACATTCTTTCAAGCTATAAGGTAACTGGAATGCATTTTCTGCCCTTCAGCAGCATGCACAGCCTTGCCATTAATATCCTTCACTCTGGAAATCACTTACTAGTTATATATGGTACTGATCACCAAGGTCAAAATACACTCCTGCTCAAGTGAATAAGCAGAATCCTTTTCCCTTGTGGAATTCAAATGAAAAAGACACTTCAAGCCAACATTAAGGCATGGTGCTGGATGGGGTGTGAGCCTTTAGAGCCTCGACATGCCCAAAAAGTTGAGCTTCCTCAACAGCACACCTCCTTGGCACACGCAGAACCCTCCAGAGCATCATTAGGTGGTGCTATCATCATGCTATCTCCTAACACTCTTTTGTCCCTGGACAGAGTCTTTGAGCTTTGACTTATTAATAAGGAGTTGATAAGTTACCAGATGAATTTCAATGATAAACACTCACAAAAGGAAACCAATGCTACGAAGTATGAAGAGACCAAGTCTTCTCTAGGATAGGCCAAAGATTCAAGTATTTGCTTGCTTATTTCCCTGCTAGAGGAGGAAAAAAGAAACACGAGCTTCAAGCCTTAAACTTTTGGTTTACCTGAGCTCCTGTCTTATAGCTTGCAAATACAATATAGTTTGTAAAAGGAAGGAAAAAAGAACCATTCAGAACTCATCTAGTCCAGATAAAGCAAGATCCAAATCACTGTCATTCTTTAATATAGGAGAATTCATCTAATTCTGTAGCAAATGTTTTTAACATTTACCCAATTGTTTCAGGCTTCTTACATGGGAAAGGTCAAACAGAGACGATGAGAACTGCACCTGATCGCTCCATATTGACATTACATTTTCTTTTTCCCTATTTGCTTCAGTATGTTTTCACAAAATAAGCACGCAGGCACAATGGATCATATAGCACATGATGCAACCTTTGCTTATTAGATAAATGAAAGACAAGCAGATCAGCTCTGCTCACAACTCATACTATCCTTTCATGTCAGTTTACATTACTTGCAATTGCTATAAGCAACAGGGCACTAAATAGCTGTGTGAGAGACTAAACAAAAAGGAGGAAATGCTTCCTAGACCTTAAGTTTTCACCTGCTTGTTTTCTTTCAGAGTTTGACAACACTATCAGAATTCCAGTAGCCTGTGAAGTTTACAGTGTCTGCATTTACCCTATACTCAACATACACAGCTAATATTTTAAGTCTTCTTTGCCAACCATTCAGAGAATAACAACCCACTCAAAACCAAGATTAACAGTGTCATCCTTTATTTAGGGCCTAATGCCTGCTTGTGAGGAGGATCACTCTTAATAAGATTAGGTGGGTATATGTGTTATTAGCCAAGAATAATCCATGTGCAGTCAAATCCTCACCTAGCTCAGCCCACACTCCAGCAACTCTATTCCTTTACTGTGCTATGTAATGCCTCCTGTCATATATTTGTATTTGTATAAAGTACACAATATATTCAGGAGTCTTAAGTTCATTCTAAAAGCACACACAACTAGCTATGAAAAGTGTGGTCAGACTGATATCCATTTGTTGCAATAGCTTTTCTGACAACTCAAATCAGAAGGCTAGATTAGCCTGCTGCATTTGGTAGCCTAACTCACATTTAGCATGCTATTTCCAGGGCAAGCACTTAGATGTGGAAGCTAGAAATATGTGTTGAAAGAGCCAAAAGCTCTGTAAAAACAAAAATCACAGCTAAAATAGAGGGGAGGGGGAAAGGCACAAAATTGAGATACAAGAACAGAATGAAATGCTTGCGTTTAAAATTTAAGCAGTATCTGCACAAATGTTCTGCAATATCCAGGAGGTCCACAAAACACAATGTTATTATGCATAGAGCTATTTGAATATACCATCCTTCCTGTGTGGAAAGACACAGACTTTCTATTCTTCCATGGTATGTACTATTTGAATAGTGTGGTTCTCAAAAGACTCCTCTCAATGATATTATCATCTTGTGAAATGAAACAAGTGAAAAGTAACAAAATTTCTTTTCCCTCCAAAAATACAAGCCCATCTTTCCCATCACAGCCTTTTCAACAGTCCATGTTAATAGCTTTACTATTGACTTGCAGTAACTTCAATGCTTCAAACAGAGAACACAGCTGATCAGACCATGCAAGTCCCCTCATAGCCACCTCCAGAGGGGACAGTATAACAGTATCCCCAGGACCTGTACTTCTCCATTCCATGCTAAGAGACCACTACCATCATATATCTGCCTGGCTGCCCACAGACCATCACAACCCAGTGCCTACTGTACTGCCACCATTTGTCAGCTGGAATGGGAACAAGAGTAAGGCTGTCTTACCTGGCTCTGCTTGGAGGGGCACTCATTCATCAGCCAGGCAGCACCTCACAGCAGCATGCCCAGGTCAGACGCCAGCAGTCAAGGAGGGGAAAATCCCATTCCTGAGAGGCAGGATGCAGGCTTGGGAGGCGGGGACCCTTCAATCAGAGCCAGACACCGGCTCCGGAGATGCAGGATCAGTTTGAGAGCCGACGAACCGAGCAGAGCTGCTCCGCTCCTCTCGTACTGTAGCACATCTCTCACTGCCAAGTACACACACTGCCTGAACGGGAGCTGTGCGCCTGGTTAACCCTCTTCTGGCTGTAGGGTGGGAAGCAGAAGCGCTCTTAAGGGATTTTCCTTCCCCTGTGCTTTCCAATCCATCCTCTCTTTGAGAAACCTCTTTTCCACATCAGCTGGGATTTCTCACTGTAATCTGAAAGAGAGATTTAAAGGAGTGACAGGAGGCTGACAAACCAACAACCCCCCAGAAAGGAGCTGCATATGTGAAAGGTACAAACAAACCCCATAATCAGCAGAACCAGGGTCTGCTATGGAAAGATCATGCCTTGACTAACCAAATTCCATAGCTTCCAAACACACAGGAATGAAGGTGGAAAGACTCCTACAGTGCAGTGGTCTGAATACTTCCTCCATTTACAGAGGGATTTAGAGAGGGGGAGAAGTTTTGAGCATCTATCCCCACTACCTGCAGGAAGACTACAGTTCTTTGGGGGTTTAAGTATTGATTTGCTCCTAGAATGAGAGACTAAGCACCAGGATTATGTATACCTGACAAACATGACATACAGAAGATACAGATATAGAGCTAGAGCAGGTTAATTGGTAATCAGGTTTGTTCTAGCATTAAGCCATTTTTGAGTGGAACATGCCAACCCTCTCTGCCAAAACAAGCTGTGACCCTCTTCACTGATTATTACTTTGCTTTTTGCGCATTGTTGTAATTTGGTGACCACAGACCAGATCTTTACCTCCTTAAAACATGTCTTGGACTTGGACACCAAGTTCTCATTAACTGCAATGAAGGCAAAATCCATTGTGTAGCCTGTGAGTTAGCTAAGCCTACTTTTATCCACAGTTCAGCACAGTACTCAAGAGCAGTTCTGACAGCAACTCTAGATCCCATCCTGCTGTTGACAACACTCAGGGGACAAAGTGACTTGTAGTGCAAGTAGTCTTGCAGAGAGCAACCTTATCTAGCATAAAGGGGTACCTCAGCAGCCAGACAAAGCTGCAGGCAGGGACTAAATGCCTGTCTCCATGCAGCACAGCCAACCAGGTTACCTTGGGTAGCAGATGCAGTCTAAGCAGAGACAACAGAGCAGCAAGGTGCATTAGCCTGCTCAGCATGAAGTTCTTGACTCATGTACACAGTACCAAGTTAAAACTAACATCTCCCAGTCCTTTCAGGTGGAAAGGACAGCCTCCCCCTAACACAGTGTGAAAGTGCCCCTTCATAGAGGTTACAACTTACACATTTCTCTGATCTAACACAGAACAGCAGCACTACTCATGCTAAAATGCACCATCGCTGTGATTACTGCTCAAGTTGTTGCCTGTGAAATGCTGCACTGTTTGTATTCTGCAGGCTAACAGCACCGGTCAATGCAAGAGACCATCCAGGCATCCTGTGAACTGCGCATTGTAATCAGTGTCTTGAGTTAGTCTACCCATCCTTGAAGAACAAATTCTGTGCTCAGAAGCCAAAGTTTATCAAGGGTACAGCCAGTGTTGAAATACAGCCCTTACTGAAATGAGTTTGCATGTGAAGATTACCTTCATGTCTTGCTTATCTATATAAAGGAAGACTGACCCTTCCCTGAAGCCTACTCCTTCATGCATCACCTGATGGCTCAGAAAAGAGACAGAGCTCTCAATGCACAGCTTAAACTATCCTTAGGATGACAAAGTCACAGGGATTTCCATAACATAATGACTTTTAAAAGTGAAAATATACAGGAATAGTGCTAAAACCCATGCTTCCTGTGCTTACAGTAATTATGCAATTGGATATCTAAATCTGCTCCCTTGGGAAAAGAAGAAACATTTGTACCCCTGCAACCAACTCTACCATTTTACCTCTCACAGGCTCTAATCTGCCTTCTGCAAGCTGGGAGTCAGCACAAAGCCAACCCAGTGCTTTCAAGAATGGAATTTGACCTCCAAGACTTATGTGGACATTGATAAGCTACACAAGAAAAGCAGTTTTACAAACAAGAAAGAAAACATTTGCAGTTGCTTACCTACACATGGGATTAAGTCCTATTACCCAACAGGCTCCTATTTATTCCCCTAAATATGAAGTTTTTGGCTAAGATTCAACTCAAAGGTAGAGCCAGTGTTTCATTTTTACCCAGCATTCCATTTCTGACACAAAATAATCAGTCAAATGCTGCTTCATTACTCTACAAATACAGTATTGCTTTTTCCTCTGAGCAGGAACAGACAGCACCTCTCTCTATCCTGGAGAAATAAACCACAGAACTAGACTTCACACCTGCATAGGCTTACCTACTTCTAAAAGGCTGCAGTATTATGTCTTCAAGGCAGAAATATACCATTGTGTAGAAAGAAAGAAGAGACTGGCACAGATAAGGTTAGAATTTAGGACCAAAACCCTATCCACACTAGAGAACTCTTTCAGTGATCCAATTGCTTCCCTTCTCAGACATCATTAGTTTAGGGCCACATGTTCCTTTCTGTCTCAAACCAAGTAGAGAAAGCAGCTGGAAGCTCAGCACTGCAAGTCCAACTCCTAAATCACTCACAACTCCAATTGGCTCCATCCAGCTAGAAACTGCTGTGTCTAGCTTTTACTTTTTCAGCTGCCAGTTAGAAAGAAGAGCCAAAAAAGACCTCATTCTTCATCTGCAAGTCCTTAGGGGAGACCTGAAGGAAAGTGAAATCTGGCCCTTCCATTCCAGCAGAAAACAGAGCAGTGGAATTTATCCCCCTCCCACCACCCATAAATTTGAATGCAAACCAGTTACCAGTGAACTGGTGCAGGGAGAAGGGAAAGCAGCCTACTTAGAGACAGGAAATTCAAGAAGAAATTGAGTAGCTTCTGGTGTTGTATAAGGCAGCTGGAGCATGGGATCTGAGTGATTTCATATGATTTAAGAGGTCACTAGCCATCTATTCAGGCCCCTTGGGCATTCTGCAGGATTGTTCCCCACTGGAGATTGATAGAATGTGTAATCCAGCACTCAGGAGAGCTTAATGTGAAACGACACAACCAAAGACAGATTTGTCTTCTCTCTTCAGAAACAATAGTGCGCACAGATACCAGTCCAAGGAAGTGTTTAAGCAAAATCTTACTGTTTGCTAGCCCACAATAAGCATAAACTGTTCAAACACTCTTACCAGAAAAAAGGTTGGCCACCAATCACAAGAATTTAAGTTTTCTAGCTAATAAGTACTATACAAAACTTAAAAGAAGCTTCTTCAGGAAATGGCTTCTTTTCCTGGGATACAGTGCTTCTGTCAAAACAGCAGGACCCGGTCTTTGATCTGATTTCCTTCCATATAACCAAATCTAGTTTCAAATAAAGGCATCAAGAAAATCAGAAAACAAAAGCTATCTCAGTAGCTGTGAGTGCTGAAGCAGAGGAATTAAAGCATATGTAGAATGCCGAGAACCTGAAAACACAAATATTAAGTTACTCTGAACCATTTCCATGAAGAGGCTTTGGTCTACAGGCTATTTAGAATAGAACATTCCTCAAGTTATGGAGGTCAGGCCAGACTGGAAAGATACTTATAACAGATGCATCTTTTCTTCAGTTGAATACTCTTGGCAGAAACACTCAGCTGTAGGTGCAGAGTTTCTTCAGTGAACCATTGCATCCTACTCTTAACTGTGTTTACTTCAGACTACCCACTTAAAACAACAAAAGAGCACTGCTAAGTAATTGGATGCAAAGAAGGTAGAGTCTCAAAAGCACTACAGCCCTAACAACAGGGCTGGGCAAACAGAGCTGGCAGCAAGGAATGTGATAGCTTTGTGCTTCCTTCTCAGGAAATGAACCATTATCTGAGCCTTGCATGCTGTAAGAGGAGTCCGTATCTTACATTCGGCAGCATTCTACCAGAACTACACATCAGCAAAGCTTCTCCAACATCAGCTCTTGTTGCAATGACACTTTGATAAGGAGAACAAAGATACTAAGACAATCAAGCCCCTGACAGAATGTCTGGTATGTTCCTTTCCGAAACTGATGTCTAACTTACCCACTTTCTGCTTCTGCTACCATTCGTGAATAGTGAAAAGCCTGAAATGGCATTTAAAAGTTTCATTTAGATAGGTCAATTCCATAGATTTAGGTATGCCTATGAGTAGTCTTAGCTCAGTGGAGTTAAAGGTAAACACCTTTCATCAACATTAGCATGCCTCAAAAGGATTTTCCTAGTTACATCAGTGCAAGATCTTTCAGTGAGTTCATGCATTGCATCATACATTGCTAAGGAACCTTTTCTCTCTCCCATTTCTTGAGATGCAAGGCTACCTGAGGCTTAGCACACTGCATGATATAGCCAGAGCTGTGCAACACCTACAGCAATGAAGAGATTTCAGCTACCTCTCAGGGAAAGACCCTGTCTCCCAGAACCAGACAGTTAAGCTACCTGGAGCTATACAAGCAGATGACAAAGCCTATTCTCTAACAATACCACTCTCAAATGCATATCATTACATCAGCAGGTTTAGAACTACTATTTCAACTGTAAAAAGGCAAAGATGTACCAAACTCCCCACAAATAGAAGCCTTATGCAAGTTCAGATATAAACTTGGTGCTCAAAGTTTACTCCTCTTACAGCTTATTGTGCACTGTGGAGAGCATACACATACCAGCTGCTAAACTTAGGGCAGTGTTAGGACTTGTGCACTCTTGGGCTGGAATCCAAGTCATTTACCAGAGTAACAGCCACAATTAGCAACTTCTACTTTAAAGGCCGGAAGCCAGGCGCAGAAAAGAGTCAGGGCATCTTCACTGCACTTCTTTTCCTCTCATCCAAGTGGTCATTGCCATCAAGGCCAGGACAAGCATGAACTGATAGATCACATTAGAGACAGAGGCAGCAGTAAACAAATACCAGAGATCTGAAGGTTCATGAGGAATGCTGTGGCCTCAGGGCTTCTTTCAAGGACAGGGTGTTTAATAATAAATGCAAGATTAATACAGCTCTCAGTCACCGGGGCAGGCCCTTGGGGAAGAAGATGGGGCTTGAGCCTGTTTATTAGAGTCATTTAGCATATTCACAATGTTTGTTCCATAAGCACTCCACACAGACAGATGCATTGTCCAAATTTAGCTCTTCAATTTCCCCTTCTTTTAAGCATTTCCACACACAAAAAAACATTCTTCAAGAAGATCTTTACAGCAGCAAAGAGAACAACAAAGCGAGTGAAATATCAGTATATCGAGGGCATAATTCCTGCTGAACAGTAAGACAGTTCCTCTTCAATATGAGCTAATGTAAAAGCTTCCAATGTGACACCGGGAGAAAAACCTGCATTAAGCATATGGGGAGAACAGCGAGCCATCAAAGCTCAAACTTGCCCAGTTTTTCTGATACAACAGACATTCCCAGACTGACACTGGGACTTCAAAACACTATGGACTGAACTACCAGGTACCTGGAGCGTCAGTAGGACCACACTCAGGACTTGATTTTTACACCTATGCAAACCAAGGCAGTCTCTTTAACCCTACATAGAAGGTTTCCATAGGAAACCCTGCTGACTGCTCACATGAGGAGTGTTCTGTGGAAGCTCTCCAGCAGGTGCATTGATTACCATTGCTAATGCTTTTGCTCAGATGCTGATGGTATTTTTCAGTAGCTAAGTTTCTTTCATCTGAATTCCCCATTGCACCACATGAATATTTACCAGATGAAGAACCTCCTTTGTTTTGTCTTTGCTGCCACATTGCATCCTGAAATACTAAACTAACTTCAAGTGAGCGCCAACCTACCCCTACCCAACATGCAAGTCAAGAAAGGGGTTGTTTTATACCATTTCCCCTCCAGTTTCACATATGCCTTTCCAAAGCCCTCAGAGAAGACTGGTAGCCTTGCAAGATTATTCAACACAATTATTTCTATATGCCTGTTCTTTAAGTCTGAGCTGTTATTGCCACCAAAAGCATCCCAAGAGGAATTATATTTAAGGAAAGGTTGCTGTAAGCTAGATACAAGTTAGATGTTAGTGACAAAGCTCCCCAGGTGGCACAGAGTCAGAAACAGAGCTTTAGCTGAATTCCTAATACCTTTCTTTAACTGCTTGATCACATTATGAGCTTTTAACTTCTTGTAATTCATTTAAGCACTAGTAGAGCTATGTCCAGACAGGGACTTAAATGGAGATAATACGTCACAATTTCTTTTTCTTTCCCTATGCAAGAAGGGTAGGGAAATATTCCTGATTTAAAAACAAATGACAGAAATTGTCTTTGTGATGGTCACTGATGCACGTTGTGCTCATAGAATCACAGACTAATCCAGACTTGAGTTCCTGCTGCAGTCTTTCCCTGCTAGGCTTTATTAAACAATCACATCCAGGGCATTCCCGGAAGCCGAGTTTCCCACTTCATATAAGGCAGCGGCAGGTGCATTCCCCAATCTGAACTGGGGAAGAACTGCTATCACATCATGTGAAGTGAAAATATGCATTATCCCCTGGCAGCTTTCTGCCGTAAGTTTCAGCCCTTCTTGCCCCCTTTAGTAAATCCATGCCTGATCTGAGTTTATTTATGGAGACATGAAAAGGCATCAGCTTTGCTACACAAGCCACAGCACTGCCCTGTACAGAACTGGAAGGCAAGAGAGGCACTGCATTCAAAAGGTGAAGACCTGTCCTTAGCATACCAAGGTCTTAACACAAAAGCTGTAACTGAGCTGGAGACCTCCAGCAGGACAAAGACATAGCAAACTTTGTGTTATTCCCTAGAGAAACACAGAATTTCCCACCCTGAAGTGCCACACTGCATTCAGAAGCTGCCACCCAGTGCTGACTATCACTGTGTTTGTTTCAGGATACTTCTGCAAGGTATTTTAGGGTTGCAAATTCAGTACCACAATTGGCAAAGCTTACTATACCTTCATCTGCAAATCCCTCCTTTGTTTCCAGACCACCTGGTTGTGTCAAGCCTCACTCACTGTGATTTCCACTTTGGTCAATAAAAGCTTAAGTGTAAAGGATGCTTCTTCACTCATACCTCAACTCCACACCTAAAGAGACTCAAATTCATCTCAGTTGTGGTCAAGTCCATTGTTTTCCAGCCTGAAGAGTGGTTCCTCGTATGTCCTGGCTGCAGATATATAGGTGTCTTTTCCTGCTAACTTTACAAACGACCTAATTTCACTGCAAGCCTTTAAATTCCTTATTTCCATCAAGGATATACTCTGCCTTCCATGTTCAATGAACGTGTTCAAAGCACAGCCTGAATCACTAACCACTTGAAAGGCACACTGAGTGCTACTGACAATACTGATTACTTTAAACCATCTGCTCTCTAGGGATGCCAGCAGGACACCACTGGCAACTGGGAAGTCAGGTTTCAAGACTAAACACCAGAAGCTAGCAGAACAGAAAAGGGAACATTAAGGAACAAAAGCAGTACAGCACTTCAACACAAGAGCGTGATACTATAAATACAAACTCACACCATTGAGTGGGCACGACTGCCTAAAGTATTTGCTTAACTTCTCAACTCATAATAGAGAGATTACCTTCATAAATGAATATCAGAGCTCAACTGAGGATGTCAAAGGCCTTTACAAGCTTTGGCTTCACTTGACAAAGCTCCATCTTTCACACTACTCCTTTATCTGTACAGAAGAAACCATCACTGCAAGCTCAGCCTCTTCACTAAGGAGTTATTCCAGCATACCAAGGTTTTCAAGTGGGCTGACCACCATTCCCACAGGGAGAGATTTCAAAGCTCTACTGGAAAGCATCATTTTACCCCCTTGTAAAGGGGCAGAAACTTTCCCTTTGGAGAGAAAATAAATCATTGTCCTCAGAAAGAGGAACTCTAGCATATCTTTTCTTTAGCCTTCTGCATTTTCCAGCCTGGAGAAGCTGCTCAGATGTCAACCACAAAGCTCTAGTGAACAGGATGTGGTAGGGCCTTGCCCCTTAGCAGAACAACAGCAATTGCTCAAGCTATTTTAAGCTTTCTGTAATTGACTTTATTTGCATGCAGGGTATACTCAGTAGGGCAGGAACTGTATTTTGTTCAGTGTTTATACAGCAAAACAGACTCCTTGTCCATGCTTAAGTCTACATGTTAAGTGATTATAGAAATACATTTCATGTACCCTACTGTTGACCTGGGGATTAGCATTGTATCTCAGGAGAGTTAGAAATGAGGCTTTTCAATGTGTTCTGGGTGACAAGAGTCAAACAGACACCATTTTCAACCATTTATCCTTGAAAGGGCTTTCTTGAGGTCAAATGGACCATCAGGCAGGGCTTCTGTTCATCTCTTCCAGTGACAAATCCTTTTGCTGTCTATCACTTCCATGAAGCTGAAATTCTGGCAGTTATGATGGTGAAGAGAGTAAAGGCAATCTCAAACAACACTGTCATACAACACCACTGCCAATGCTTAAGTGTCCCACTTCCTGAACACTCTGTGCCACTGATGTACTCCTTACTCCATACCTCGTTTTAGACATCATCTCTAAGTTCGCAGCTATGCTTCTGTCATATGGGAGAATCCACAGTCCTTATATGACTTCTTACACCTTATTATGTAGTCTAGAGCACAAAAACTATACCTCTTGAATCCCACTTATGTTCAGCGATTCAGAAGACATATTTGCATGCATTTACTTGCATGAAATTCCTTTCCCCAGTAAAATGTCCTCTCCCCACAAGCAACACAACACATCAACTAGCAATTAGCATTGCCTAATGAGCACCTTCCAGCTTGAATTTGCTTTCCTCATGGTAAATAGCAGCCTTCCCAGCCAGCCTTATACAAAGGACTTTCACCCAAGCAGCGTAGGACTGCATGAAATCTTGTTAATTGCACAAGTCCTAGCTCCTCATTTTGCCCTTGGGGGATTTTGTTAGGATTCAGAAACACATAAAAGCATACACAGGTATTTGCTGTGACATCTGTGAGCAGCTGAAGCAGCCATCTGTTTTTTATGCAATCCATTTTCCTCTGTTCCTGTTAGTGTCCACCAAGACATGCATGCATAGGAAACGGCCATTCTTTGAGCAGGCAGAGCTGCAGACCATCCTGGTTTGCCAGCGTGCAGAGCCCAGTTGTTTGCTTTAGGGTGCAAACCCTGACATTTGGCAGCAAAACGACATTTGCTCCCTGGAGCATTTATAATGCAATGAGGAGCATGTTTTACATACATATCACTCCTAACAAGTCTTCTAAGCAGCAGTGGAAAGCAGCCACCAGTGCACGTCACTGAAACACTGTAGAGCTGTAGAGTGATCAGGCAGTATTTCCCTTTGACAGAATAACCAAGATGACAAGATGCTATCTGCTTTGAAATGAAGCCAAAAAGAACTTCAGACAGAAGCACCACATGCTATAATACCAATAAGCATATGCCACCTGGACCTCGTTCTTTCGTACCCCAAATGCATCTCATGAAGTACATTGTCCACCAAAGTAATGTGGAAGGAATCCAGCATAAATAACCTCTCCTCCGAATTTATGGGGTTTATTTAAAGCTCTTTATTCAAATGTTAACGTAGGCTAACCTTGCTTAACTTCCACTGCCAGATCAAAATCATGACCTAGAAAAAATTTACTGTGGAAAGCAGCAAAAGAGCATGTTTGCAACTGGAGCACAAGGAAAGAAAGATAAAAGCACCGGGAAAAGGAACTAAGTTTCTTTGGAGGTCTGAGGAGAAACATATTTTAAGCTTTAATGTGGTATGACATGAGGAGACTTAATAAACCATCGTTAGATCATGACCCAACTTACTGCATCCTCTTCCCTAAATTCCGAGAGAGGAAGAGCTAGGGTTTGGTCAGAACGGCTTCAGTTTTTTCAAGCTAAGTGCAATGGGCTCACCAGGGCAGCTTCTTCTATCTCCGCTTGTCCCATGAACCGATTTCTTTATCTTCTGGATCAGCTCATGCAAAGAAATAAGCTTCAACTATTGCTCTTTCCCCCTTACCCCACTAACTCTCATTTTAGAACACTCCATGGCCTCCTTCCTTATGGGGGTGTGTTCTGGAGATGCAGCAGCAGGGGAAGATGGAAAGGCTCAGCAAGAGCTCCATCTGCTGGGACACAGGGCACGCCTCAGGGATACAATACAGGGTTGAATAGCTAGGATGCAATACATCCCCAATACAGGGATGAAGAGGCAGGATGCAGTTATGGTGCCTTCCAAAGTTACAGCATTGATGCATACATTCAGTAAGTTCATACAGCTGCAAATCCCAGAGGCAGACACCTGGGTAAGACAAACTACATGTCCTGCACTTTCACATCCCCTTAGCATCCGTAGTTTCTGTGCTAAGTATGGATTCTGATGGGCTCAAATCCTTGCTAGGCACTGCTTATTCTGCATATCGAGATAATCACAGCTAACATGTAAAAACTGTTGGCAGTCTCCCCCAGGAACACTTGTTATGAAATGGAAACAGAAGGGATGTTTCTGGTTTGCAGGCAACCCATGAGCTCATTTCACACACACTTGTTCCTTGCGACAGAGACATCTCATATTTCAATGGCAGCATGAACTAATAAGCAGGCATTTCTATTTTTACCTCCAACCCTCTATTTTTAAGAGGATTCTTTGTAAGATTCGATGAGTGTTTAGCTAAAAATGCAATGGTTTAACATCAGTTTTCCCAGGTTGTTCTGTGCTGAAACAATAGAAAAATCATAGAATTCTACAGAAAATATCAAAATAGAGGTACATAGACAAATTTTTGAAGCCACAAGCTCTTTTGGTTATCTTTTACAGCGAGAACATTGGTAGCACAGGGAAATATACAGGTTATTACTGACATTTTGAAGGAGAACCATATAGATCCAGCTTGCAAACTGTAGAAATATATCACCTATCCAGCACTAAAGATGTTTGTTCTTCCTTAGTGGGCCATAGATGGATTCCTAACAAACCAAAGATAAGCAATAGAGGTGGAAATATGCAGTATTGACTATACTATTGCTGTAGTATTGAAGGTTATCACTGCTAAAGGGCTGTGGGTAGATGACAAGTTACTTGGTTAATGACATGTCAGTTAAGCAGTTGGAAACACGGGGCCCACTCGTTTATGTGGAGCAAATCCATGTGACTCCCCTGAACCCTGATGTTAACAGAACTGTTTTCTTCTGTCCATCACTGTCACAAGGTATCACAGCACGTACTAACAACTATTCTTGTTGATGCTGCAGGCCAAAGAGTCCAAGTGCTCTCTCTACCTCCCTTGTGTCTGAAAACACAACAGATATTTTCATTAGGAGGAAGACACGTGTACCCACTCCTTTCACAAAAAGACTTATAATGGGGTTTTTAGGATCTGAGGACAGCACAGAAAACTTGCACTATATTTCTTTGATATGTATTTGATAGAGGTGTCCAGAAGTTCCAGTTTACTGCTTGCTGCTTGTACAACTACAAATTAAGATCAACCAAGTATATTTCACTCACTACAGCAGCAAGAAGTTGGAAGTAACTAAGGAGCAACCAAGCTGCTACCCTCCTACCGGTCAAGCCCACTGGGTGGCATCGTTACTAAAAGAATAGAACTCGGAAATTCATTCTTTCGTAATCCATTAACCAATAGTGAAATACAAAACCCCAAGCTTTGTACTCAAGTCGGAAACCTCATTTTCATGAAACGCAGTGGCTTTTAAATGCCAGGTTTTCCCTTTATCAACACTGATAAAGAAATAAAGACAGAAAGTATCTGGTTTGCACTTGTAGAGCACCTACTATCAATGTACACAGCTCTGAGTGAGCCTCTTCAACATATAGTGACTCAACATTCAATCACCCCCTCTGAAGGACAGGATGAGACATGGAGGCTTACTTCAGTATGATGCTTAGTCTGGATTCTAATTTTAATAAACCTGGGTCTGTCAGGCTGTGGTGATGCATTTCCCCTTCCCAGGCCATTCTATGATCTCAGTAATTCCTATTGGGCTTTGTGCAATGAGTTGGCAGTTAAGCATCCCCTGACTGTACTAGGAACTCTTACATGGCTAAGGTCGGAGCGGCACTGATGGTACCAGGAACTCCTGTTGCCTGGCCAAGCTGGGAGGTGAGAGCAGGAATCATCAGTCATCCCCAGACAGCCTCGGAACATTCCTCACCTTGGATGTAGCCCAGTGGAAGGGTACTACTGTTACTGGAATGTCGAGAATTCCAGCAATTCACCACATGGCCAATGCTTTCAGCCTGTTGTGCACCTCCTCCAGTCCTAATTTTCATAACAATAACATCAACAGAAGCATTCTGTTTCACTGGGTTTGACACATGCCTAGATATTTAATTACTAGAATGACCACTACCTTCCATCCGCATCACTTGTGCCATTCTAAGTTACAACACAGATTTTTTTCCTATTCCACCTTCAGATGATAAATGTGCTCCAAATTCCTGTTAAAGTGCTGTGGCCAGCAATTGCTGAGGAGTGTTGTATTTCCACTTTACTCAATGACGTAAGTATACTTCTCTTTAGCAGTTTCACACATGCTAATAATACACAATATGTACTGAAAACAAAACTTTTAGCTACTACAAACCACGAGATGAGGATCAAAGATGTCATTCTCAGTGTAGGCTATAGAATGAAGTAGCACATCGGTTATAGTGGAAGATCTACAGGTAGACATATCCTGTGTTACCTTGTCTTAACTCCAGAACAGTCTAGCCATTATGATACCATCTTTGAATCAATTCACATCTTCAAAACCTTCAGGTGATACAAAGCTGTTAAAATCAGTCCTTGCCTTAACTCACTTGCCTGAGCAGAGGATACAAATGACACATTGATTTCATTATCAATCCTACACTAAAGACACAAAAAGGCAGAAAAGCATAGATCCCTAATCAAAATAAGAATAAGGAAATGTCTTATTTCTGAAACCATTAGATATTGATAGCCAGGCTGAGCAATTTCTAGTGTTTCCTGCAGAGCATGAAAGCTGCAAAAATCATGGGTTTCTGCTGCTAAAGATCATTCTGCCCTTCTCTAAGTTCTTAGTAATCAATGTGACAGAGGAGAATCTGAAACAAGGTGGCATTTTCTACTTCACTGTGCAAAACACAAAGTAGGAGTAGGTTGCATTCCCAGACTACCAGCAATCAGAAGCATCTTACCAACTGAAGGAAAAAACAAATACCGCACACTGTTGTGTGTTCACACGCATGAATGCGGAAGCGCTCTGAAAGAAGACAGATGTACCTTCCTGCCAGAGAAATGACAAATAACAGACCCCAGATTTATCCCACCTAAGTCAAGTTCCTATGCAGGCACCCAGAGGTACACTCATAGCAATAGTAAGCTAATGCCAAGACACAGATACACCCAGATAATAGCAGCTTCTAATTCTGCCTTCATACCAAGCCGAGCAAATACAGGGCAGTAGAACTAAATGGGAGAAGACCTTTCCCTCTGGCCTAAATTAGAAGATCAATATGTAAAAACTGGGAATTCTAAGACAAGGACCCACCAGTGTTCTCGGGTGATTCTGGTCAGTATGGAATATATGTCACATTAAAGGGTGGCATTCACTGCAGTTCTCAAATTCATGATCAAATCAACAATTAAGTTTTGGAAGAAAATGTGATTTCAGCTCTTTTACCTTCCTCTGTAACAACCCAGCTCCTCTAGAAATGAAGGCAGAGGTGTTAAAACACTGCATCTTCATTGCTCTTGCAGTTGGTTCCTCCCTCTGACCCTATAGCTTATCAAATTAGCATCCAATAACCAAGACTCCAGTGCAGAAAACCAGTAATGTCAATAGGTGTCTGCCCCATTATAGGCACAAATCCTGACAGAGCACATCTGTCAAATATTCAATAAGAGACATTCTTTTCATTTTTGTGGTTAGATGCTATAAAAACCACAGGGTCTGTAACATTTTCTGTAACAACTTGCATATTTGCCTGGAACATACTTTTCCTTTTAACAGGTTTCTAGTTATAGTCACTGAAGCGGGTAACTTCTGCATTCAGACATCCAGGGACACTTCCCAAAAGGTCTGTGTAGCCATGTCAGAGCATGGAGGCCCAAAACACTCAGCAAGCATCATGGAATCCAATTGCTGAGGTTCACATCCAGCCTTAAGTTCACATTGCAAGACTGGCAGAATACTTTTGATCAGTAGAAGTTAAATCTCCTGTCTTCATTCTCTATTACATAAATGCTTCAACTCCCTTCCCTTGAGACATCCAATCATGCCACTGTAGTGAGGTCATGTCAGATCTGCTGCCAACTTATTCTGAGAATTGGCCAAATTGAGGGCTGCAGAGCTGTCAAATAGACCTTTGGATGAAGATCCACTTTCAGAGTATCAGTCAACAGAACAAGCGACAAACCACTTACCCTTGGTAGTGCAGAGAGCCTACATCTTATAGTTAGTCTCTTTGATTCTCAAAGAGGATGAATACTTGCTGTTCCAACCAGTTTTCCCTCCCACTGCTATCCCCCACAGTCTAAGGGGGAAACAGATTTTCACATCACAGTAACAGGACATGTGGGAGTTAATAAGGGCTTCTTGCAAAGAGGATGAAAGGAAGAATCCAAACAGACTGCTGTCCTTGACACCGAGTTGATTCCATATACGCTGTGGGAAGTAGCACCAATTTCAGGCACTAACTACTCCGCATTCCTACCAGAACTCATTGAAGCTGCAGTTTGTGTGAGGAAAGGTAAGGGCCAACTCACAGCCAACACTTCAGCACCAGCAGAGACTTCATTTAGAAGTGACTGAACAAAACACAACAGAGAAAGGAAGAGTGACATGCATGAACAGAGAAGATACTATCATATGCACTACTGCCTGCAGAGGAGAAAGTCTTACCTAAAGTAAGATTTTCTCCCATTGCTTTTCAGGAACTCAGCAAAACCAGAGGATGAACAACTCAATTCTTCAGTGAATTGATCAAAATCCTGCTAAACAAAAGGTGGTAGTGCAGGAAAAGCAAAGAGCCAAAACAACCAACTATGTGGGATAGAAAAGTCAGTGCAAAAACCAAATGGCAGCATCCTTTTCTCTGAAAGGCCAAAGTCACTTCTATTTGAACTCCTAATGTCAGGCAAGGGCTAGAACATGGCCTGCTCCATTTGTTAGCAGACCCAGAAATAGCCCTGTTCAGGTAACTATAGCAGTATCAGTGATCAGATGTTCCCTTTTCCCAGGAAATGGATTTCTCTGTGAAGTAGTTTTTCTCTTCACTATGAATAATGGGATACAGCAGAAGAGGAAATCTATGTCTGCATGCTCTACGACACCAGAACTCTCTTCCTCCCAAGTGACCACCCAGGACTCCTCTGCTCAGAGATAGGGGGGCACAAGCTCCTACAAGTTATGTTCCAAAGAGCTTTTTCCTTTATCATCTCCCAGACATGTTATTTTGTCTTCAGTCCCAAACACACAATGTACTTATGAAAGGTATTTACATTTTGAAAGCATCTCCATTAACTAAGAGGGTTTTTACCCTTGCTTTTTAAGGTCAGTCATAAATAATTCAGCACTATATACTGAAAGAACATGCAAAGCTCAACTTTTTACATACACTAGAATTAAAGGGCCAATTCCCTATTAATAGGGAGTCAGAGATGTGGTAATCTGTGTGCTATTACACACAGTCTCTAAAGCTATTTAAGCATAGGAATAATGCAGCAGAAGTACAAAAACGCATGAGGTGCTTTAAGGAATTCAGTAGCAGTAATGCACAGAAATACTTTATCCTGTAACACAAGATGTTGATAGGTCATCTTGTCTAAATGCATAGTTGTAAGCATAATGAAGCATAGAGTGACTCACCTTAAAGCCTTAGACTCTTTATGCTGTCTGAAACTTTACAGAAGCAATGACATGGTATGTTAGATGAAACACTGAGCCACATATTGTACGAAACAGTACTGAGTCATGAATAGACCAGCTGAAAACAGTAGCTTTTTTCTTCCAATTTCCCCAGTTCCATTGAGTTAAAATAGTTTATTTTCTCAATCATCAAACATTGGGAGGCATTTACAGCCTCTGGCTCAAGGAATCTCCAAATCACTCCTTGTAAAGCATCAGAATGATGCAGAAGGGAAGGTCATACTGTGCTTGCCTGCTTCTTATACTCATTCACTAAGCTTTTATTACCAAGCAGCATCACAGGGAGAATATTGCCATTTCTGGACTCCTTGGCTCTGATTAACCAAAGTTGTTCTACTACTTAGACTTTTATCTTCCAGTAGCAGGGAGAATATTCTTGTGTATGCCCACAATCACAACTAAGACAGGATTCATGAGTAAGCTTGCAATAATGGAATAAGATATGATACGATGATGAAAGTGCTGCTGCTTCAGAAATATTACCCTTACTAGGACACACCACCACAATCTGAGCTGCATCATGTCGCAATCATAGTTGCCTAAGATTATGAACAGCTATATCACATAGAGTAACTGGTTAAAGCACATTATCCTCATCACAATCCTCAAGTCCTAAGACTGCATCTTCTCCAAGTGATATTCCGCAGGGTTGATTAGTTCCGTGAAGTTTATTGCCATGACAAAAGATAAATGTTGCACAAGACAGATTTGTCATGTTTCAGTTAGGAGCAGGAAATGAGTCACCTAAATTTGGGATCCACTTTCTCGCAGCATCTGTTCCTCATCTGGTGGTAGACTACTAAATAGCATGATACTGAGATTTAGCTTACACACAGGGTACACATATTTGAATCTAATACACAGAAGAAGGTGCTGCTGGTAACCCAGGAGGGGTGAGCCAAAGGACCTGCTCAGTGAGCCCATCTCTCCATTTGTACTTGAATGACAAAAGGAAAACCCTGTTAGAGCTCCATGTTTCTGGCACAGACACAGCAGTCTGAATGACTAAACCAGCATGCAAGTGAACATCTCCTGCTGACTAGTGGTGTACAAATGAGATTTCTCCTTTTCACTGCTTCTCCAAGGTGAGGAATCCCCATTCCTACCTTCAACCTCTCTGTCCTTCCCCCTCCCTTCTCCCTTTTAAAAATACTCTTGATTTTAAGTTAGTTGCAGGAATTTCATTTGGAACTTTTCCAGGTTGGAGCCTTCAAGTCCCCATCAGCAAAAGCCTGGGAGTTAAGAGAAAGAAATATGCGAAAGTCTGACACCTGCCACTTTCCATTGAGCTTTGGGTGGAAAATGTCCCCAGCCTCTTCCATTTTTAATGTCAGACTCAGCCTGGTGGAAAAGACTACCTCCAGGTAAAGTCATTCAGAACAGGAGTTTGTCTGCCAAGCCCCTCCTTTTTCCCCACTGCAACAGCCCGAGCATCACTTTTACAGAGACAACCTTCTGCAGGGGAGGTGCACGCACTCAGCACAGACAGGGTTGCTGCCTCTCGGACTGTATTTGTGAGGCTATGGTTCTTATGATGTCCTGATGAGATTCTCTCTCTGCCGCAATGGAGCACACTGCCATTCTTTCACAATAACAGCACCTCATTTCAGGGCTGGAAGCAATGCCAGAAGTTAGCAATGTGGGGCCCTCCAATCTTCCCAGATATTTAGCAGCCCTCATATGCTCTCATTAATCTTCAAGTGGAGAATATCAGATGGAATAGTTTTGTTCCAAAACCCACAGGATTATGCATTTAAGATCTTCCCAGCCTGGGCTACATCTATACTAAGCAAACAGCCTCCTGCTGTGCTACATATCAGCACTTGCAGAGCATTTCTGCACTGCAAATAGGAAAGATGTAAGGTGTATTCAATATTTGTATGTAGGTTGATCAGCTTCAGGTATAAATGCATTCAGATTAGAAGCAAGTCACACTGAAACCCTTGGATACCCTGCCCCAATTCCCTCTCAGAGATCAAGTGTCATTTTGAGCTGAATATAACTTGAATGTTCTAAAATAGATGGAAATAAAAGCAAAAGGAGATGTCATTCTTTACTCATTAATGTCACAAGATACCGACGCTCTTTATTAATTGATAGACCGCTCTCACTCCAGCCTCAAATCTCAATGTCTTCATGAATATTTCTGTGCAGACAGGAAGGAGATCATTCTGCTTTTCTCCTTACTCCTGAGACCATCATAATTGGTTTCCTTAGAGATTCTAGGCTATTATAATTTGGCTATCAGAAACCTCAGCAAGTCCACCTTGTCTGGCTGCTCTCCTTGTCATCAATAGAAATCCAATTTCAGAGAGCCAGAAATACCTTTGAGAAAGATTAATCATTTAATACCATGATTAATTCACAGCACAGCACATGTGTGGTAAGCCTTATCCAAATACTTAAACCCTTGCTATCTCCTAAGAATAGGCAGAGTAGGTGGAAGAAAGCGAAGAATAGAACAGCCACTCTGAAAGGAAATTTATCAGACCCACATTCATTAAGAAGCAAAGAGAGAATAAGACTCCTCCAGAACGAGAACATTCCAAGAGGACTAGGCTGGAATACCTCAGAGGAGATTGAAAGAGAAATAGATTAAGCAGAAAACATGTTCTTGTTAAATACCAGGAGACAAGAGCTTTACTTCAGCAACCTAAGGCAGTGGTCAAGAGAGACAGGAACTTTTTCCATGAGGAAAAAGACAAGGGATGTTCTACAAGAGCCTACAGCGTTCACTGCCTTTATTTCACTGCTTGAGCTCTTCTGAAGAACAGGGTGGACTTCACTCAGTCACAACCTGATAACAAAAGCAGAGCTGTAAAAGGAACTTTTAAGAACAGTGCACACATACATTCCTATGGGCTGTGCCCCTTGCTCAAGGTCTATCATTTCTCAAGAGAATCCTTTGGGTCTTTCGGTTTAAATGGCTTTGATTGGTGCAACTGGGACTGTCAGAAAAGGTTTCACAACTGAGCAATAAACCTTCCCGAGTGTCTTCTAGCCATACCGAGTCAGTGTCACAGCCTCAGTGACCACACTGGAACTTTAATAGGAACTGAAAGAACAGGTCTTGGAACCTTCACTCCTTACAGCTCACATTAAATTAGTAATATACATTAAATGATTATCTTAGATGGCATTACTTAAACATAACCTCACAGGACATTTGCCTCGAGCAAACTGCAGCAGAAAAGCCAAAAGATTATGTAGCTCAGATACACATGGGTATACAACAGCATGTTTGCACATGTAAGTGTGCCCAGGGAAGTCCACAAGCTTCAATAGTTTCTTGAAGCATATGGATACACAGGACAAATGAAAACCCACTAGGAGTCCATAGTGAAAAGCCAGTATTTTTCACTGATAGTCATTTTTGAGCAGGCTGCAGGCCTACCATTTTCAGTCAATCAGCACATTACTTCTCTTACAAATCAGAACAGTTTTCCTGGGTCAGGCATCCAAATGTCTCTGGGATTCCATAAAACCTTAAGAGAAATGCCTAAGGTTACCCACACAGAGGCTTGCTCTGCTTTATTAGTGCAACTGTGTACCAAATCACAGTTTCCAGTAATTAAATTTAACAGTTACACAGTGTTAAGCAGCTTGATGCAATACGGTTTACAGCAGCAACTTGCAAAAGTTCAACTACATTAGCAACTGGTGCAGTAAAGCTGTCATCAAGTAAAGCAATCTTGTCCATAGGATTTCATATAGACTTTAGTGACATACAGAGAAAGTACTTGTAATGTAACCTCAGATACAACAAAACCAAGTCCTCTAAAACAAGTCCAAAGAGAACATCCTACATAAATGCAAATACAACTTGTCCTATCTCAGGGCAGGTAAAAGAGAACAGAATCCTTAACTAAGAGTGCTCAAGTGCCACATAATAATCTCCATAGCAGTCCATCATCCCATTCCAGTTAATACTGGCTGTCCTTCAATAAGCAGGCTCTTCAGTTATTTCACATATTGCAAGTGAACTCTGATTTGATGAAGATTAAAACAAAACTCCAGGGACAGATGGTTTCTGCCTGACCCCTGCTTGCAACAGGCTGGCTGCCATTCAAAACCATGCACCCCTCATGTCATTTTCATTACACAGTAATTTTTAACCTAGAAAAACAATGTTTAAGAATAAGGCCACAAGTCTCCACTAATCATCTTCACTCCAGCCTTCCCCCACCTCCGATGCTAGGTCACTGTAGCAGTGTATGGAGTTGGTACACACACTAAGCAGTGGGGTGAAGTTTGCAAAATCATTCCCTATGGCTCTATAAGCAGCTGCTGCACAACAAATATGTTTGTCCCCTTCTGAGTTGAACCGGGGAGCAGTCAACAGATCAATTTTCACATGCCATGGAACCTAATGACCACGTTAATAGATGAGAGAGAAATATCCAAGGTACAAGTAGCTGTTTCTTTGCATTCTCTGGTTTAATAAAAAAATCATGAAGTATTCCTTAATTTTCTTTATTTTTAAGATACTTCTTTTCTAGGTCATCACTTCTAAATAATCACTTGTAATACTGAAAGGAAAACCTGATTTGCTGACCACGATGTGCTACTTTCTACTAACCAAGCCAAAGGACTTGTCTACAGGCAGCTAGCCACACTGTGTCATACAAACTGCATCCTGAGATGGAAGTGGACAAAAAGCAAGCTTCACCCTAATTGTTTATTGGAAGAAAAGCTTAAAAAGGCAAAAGCACTTGGACAGAATTTACTTGAAAGCAATTGAGAAGCACATTATGGCTTGATATCCTAGAATTTGTAAGTTCGCATTAACTACACGATAGAAAAAGTAATTTGAAGAGTTAAATCTAGTAAGCATAGTGTATTTGTCTTCCCTCTTTTAGAGCTTCAACAAGGCAAAAGCTTCTCCAACAGAAAAGACACCAACACAAAAAGCACTCTAAGGACTAAAGTATTAAGGCTTAGAAGTCACAAACACTAAGAACACCCCAATCACCAAAGCTGAAATGCAAGCAGAATAACTCTTGAACAACATCATTCACACCTTCTCCAGCATTTTTCTGCTATCCTATCTTATACTTACAATAAAATTAACACGTTGACACCAATCCCCAACATGGAGAAAATGTACTTGCTCCAAACCAAACTTACACAACAGCATTAAAACTACCACAATTTTCACATACCTGACAGCAAAAGCAGCAGACAACTCTTCATTTTGTTAGCCACTACTTCCACACACACACACTTCCTATAATTGGCTTATCCAGTTTTTCCTGCAATGTTTTCCAGCACCAGCTATTATGTATACATCAAAACATCAAAAATTAAGATGAAATAAAATCTTGAAACTTACAAGCTGTTCATTTTTGATCGCTGTAATCCTCCATCTAAGAAACATTCATCGATCTCTGCTGCTTCTAAATGTGAGCTCTGACCCTCTCTGCTTAATCTCATATGACCCACACCTGCATTGTAACCCACCCTCCCTGTGTGAAGATTCATATGCTTCACACCTGTGATTCATAGATAAGCTTAACTTCCAGTCTCACCGCTGGGAAATTAAAGCTTAGTGTTCCATTCGCTAATGGAACAATAAAACTCAGCATTTTGCTGGGCCTCTTCCCTTGTGCTGTTAGAAAGTCCCTGGGCTCTGAAGGTGAAGCAAAGTTAGTGTTTGCTTGTGATGTTCCTATGTTTAGCTTTATTAGCTGTAATGTTTTAGTTGAGGGGATGTTTCCTTACTTAAGAAGGCTCCATTAGGGGATTTGTTTGGAAACAGAAGTCTTGTATTCCAGATGTACTTAAGGCTTTTGATGTTAATGAAAATGAAGACTTGTACATTCTGACCTGGTTTGCCTTTTAGTATAAAGCTAATAGTGCTGTGTAAGAATTTAATGTTGTGTTAAGTTCTTGCCTATTGTGGAGACAACATAGAGTTAGTAAAGATTAAAAACACTGCTTCTGTATCTAAAGAGCCTTTTGCTTCCTGTTTCTTAAAGTATAAATGCATGATTACATGTTTGTATAGAAATAAGGCTATTCAAAAGCGGTCGGGGTGTTTTCCTGTGAAGTCAACAAAAATCAGTGTTGGAGTAATAAGCTATGTGGACTGAGGTGCTTTGAATTACGTTACAGCTTTAAGAAGGTCTTTGGTGATTTGTTTTTTTCTCAGACACTGACACTGAGTGCCTCGGCTTGTTGAAGTGAGACTTTTCACTAATACTAAATGACTAATAGCGCTTTTATGATCAATTATTGAAGCTATTTGAGAGATGAGAGCTTCTTAAACAACATTTTGTTTATAACTCAATATCTAAGTCCTGATGTAGTGTGAAGCAGCTTTTCTACCAGTGGTTTAGTGGGAAGGGATTTTTTCTACCCTAGTATTCCTTTGTGTCTGCTTGGAGTTTTCTTTTTCAGAGACTGACTTCTTTGTGTGGTTTGTCCTTCCTTTGTCTGAGGTCTTCTCGTTGCAAAGCCAAAAGCTGAACAAACATGGTTTAGCTCAAGAGACTCAAAGTGCTCACCTGGCTCTCTTGGTTGAATGACCCCTGTTCTTCTGCTGACTGTATCAATAAGCTGCTTAAGTAACTTCAGCTGCATGAGATGAGTTTGTGATGGAAGTCTCGGAGGACAGACTGCTTAAAACTACTGAAAGAATCACACAAGAAGGTACCTGAGTAGCCATAGTCTGTGTAATTGTTGTTCTAACAGTTCAAAAAGAGGATACAGCTTCTGGATGCATTTTGGGTGATGGCTTTGTTGGAGCTGTTGTTGCTGGGCATATGCAACACCATTTAGTGTTGAGAAGACATTGGGAGGCAGCAAGGAATGGTTTTCCTGGAGGAAGAAGAGCAAGGTGAAAGACATAACCTGACACAAAAGATAGAGCTTAGAGGAAGAATCCCCTGTATGCCTCTCATGGATGAGGCATAGGAAAAGTTACTACAGGCTCTTGTGACAAGCAGGTATAGGGGAGCCTCATTTCCTAGAGAGGTTTGCTCGTGCAGATGTGAAAGTGCTGAAAGTGAGGCAGCAGCAGGGAGGACCACACCAAAACCTGGAAAACCAGTGTGCTGCAGATAGGACCTATTCCCCCAAACCCAGACAGCAAAGGTCTTGAGAGGATGTGCTGGTGCGAGCGGCATGGTTGTCCTTATATGTACTTACACACCAGTCTTCCTAGCTCCTCGCTGGAACAGTTATGCAAACAAGTGAGATGTGCTTGCCATAATAGGTATGAACACCAGAGGGAGAATCCCCACTGAACCCCAAAGCACAGCTTGCTCTTGAGGATCTTCCTGAAGGGGGTGAATGTAATGTGAGAGCAGGCTGTGGAATGGCTTATCCGAGATGATGAAGAGGGGATTTTGCATGCATGACCTCCTCTTTCATTCTCCACATCCCCCTCCTCCACTGTGCACATCCCAGCTCTGTGGATCTCAGTGGAGGCAGGGCAGTGAGTGCAGGGTGACAGCACTTCTCTGTGTCTTGGTTTCTGATGCATTGATTCTATTAAAGCAAAGCAGCATGCTAGCTATTTACAGCATAGCTTGGGACATCTTCTGTCAGACTTGTAATGCAGAGAGACAAGCTCAGTGCTGCTTGGCTTCTGGACAGTGGGGGAAGGGATTAAATGCACTTTTCTCCATTGATTTATGCCCTGCACCAAAAATCAATGGTGTTTTCTCAGATCTGCTCAACTGTTAGAAACCAGCAGCCTGTTTGGTCAAGTGTATGGGGAGAAGTTGTGAAGGAAATGGCTCTTGTCATATGGGTGGATGGGACAGATATAGATGCTCTATAGGAAGTGCTATATTTGTCTGTGATTGGTTTTGTATCATAAGCATGTATTGGTTGAATCTGCTGTTTAAAGTGTTTTCTTTTCCACAGCGGAGGAACCAAATGCTGCTTTTGTTCCCATTGGAGGTTGGAAGGGGTGAATGAAACTTGAATGAAAATGGATGCAGAAGGATAGTTCATATGTCTCTCAAGGGACCTACCTGAATCTAGGGTCTGATTTTTTCCAGGTAGCAGTATTTTTTCCAGTAAAGGCTTGAGAAGCTTGTACTGTAATTAAGAGTAAGGTACAGAATTCCTATAGAGCTATTCACTGTGGACTTCCTAAAGATTGCTGTATTAACACTTCTGAAGAGGGAGTGCAGCATACTACCCCTGATGTTACAAGGGTGCTCTATGAAAACTGTGTATAGATGGTGTTATGAGACAGCTTAAAACTGAAGCCTGAGATCTCAAACCACAGCCTGGTAGCCTTGCATATGGCCTACTCTTTCTTTAAGGTCTTAGAAATACCTTCATGAATGTCCTTAAGGGATTTTGTTTTGTCTTCTAAAGCTTTCCTTTGTCCTAGGTTCCACAGCATGAGTAAATCTCGTTTGCAATCTGCTGCATTTATAGGTATCCAGTGGTATTCTTCTGTTAATATCCAAGCAGCCTAGCTGTAAGTGAAAAGCACATGTATCCTAGGGCATATGGATATGAAGGCATAAGCATGAACTGTATATGTGTAAAGTGCAATAGATCAGAACGGCTGTGTAAATGCACACATGTAAAATGTCACAGTTTCCATGGCCTTGAAAGATTTATGTGTTTTAATAAGGAATAAATGTGTTCTGGCTGGTCAAAGTCGCCATCTGTGAACTTTACTTGCTACCACATTTGAACCTCCTTATAGAAACAGGGTTGTCTTCACTGCTGTGGTGGCAGAAGTGGAATGGAACATCTTAGCATCTAAAACTTGCTAACTGCACTAGCGTGATGCTGAAGATGAGTTGTAAAGCTGTATTGGGCTGCTTTAAAAGGGCTTTTGGAGTTGAGTTATGAATTGCATCCCTTAACAGTCACTAAATGTACACAACACATTGCTGCTTCATTTGGCTTTTTCTCTCATCAAGTAGCGCAGAGTTAAATCAATTCTTAGGAGTTTTTCTCTCTTAAAAACCTAAAGAAAACAATGAAGCAAATAGAAGTATTCCAGTAAGACTAAAAGCTTTAATTCTGCTGTTTACTACCTACAAAAGAGAATAAAGTTAATATATACATGTGTGTTCGTCATTCTAAAGAGCATGTGTGCCTTTTTCCATGAGTCTGTCTCTAGCCCTTGAGTGACTAATCTGACTTGTTTCCATGCTGGATTTTTACTGCCTCAAAACTTAACTGTTTTGATGCTAGAGAAATCCTCTTGTTTCTCCTTTAAAGGTAAATATATATGTATGTATACATATATTATTGCTAGAAATCAAGAGAAGCTCTACCTCACCCATGTCTGGTCTTCACTATTAATCCCAGCTGATGGTAGGGAGGGGCTCTTCTGGGAGGCAGCCATGTGGTGAACATTGAGCACAGTGTTTTCCCCTGCTTCTCTCCTTTTCAGACAAGCAAAATTGTTCTATGCTGCCGTAGATGTGAACTCCTTCCTGCACTGCCTCTGTCTCTTCTCTACCAGAAACTCGGAGGCCTGAATTACCAGCTGCAGAGATCTAAAAGCTCTCCCTGAATCTGGGTGGAATAGGGATAAGGAGATGAATAGCAGAAGAGAAGAAAGAGTGAAGTTGGTTATTTTTCTGGCACATGGATGCAGTTGCACTCAGTGCATTCCAGAGGCGTTCCTTTGAATCCTGTGCAGGTCTGCTTGCTGTTCCTGGGAGAAAGGAAGAAAAAGGGAAGAAAAGTCCCTCGAGCTTGGAGACGGAATGTCTGCACTTCCAATTCTCTTCTTAGGTAGGTTGGTGTTTTGGTTTTCCTTAGTGTTTTTAATCAAACTTCCATGCACCCTCTCTCTGTGCCTGAAATACATTTCTCATGTGTTGGACACAAAGGGGTTTGTAAAGAGAAAACTTTTATGGGTAACTCTGATTTCAGTGGTGTTCGGGTTCCGATGTTTCCCTTGGTGCTTTATTAGCAGGTCGATTGCCAGGAATCTCTTAATATTTCATTTGTGGTGTTTAAGCAGACTTAGTCTGGAATACGTTTCTTGTCTAAAGAGCACAGTGCCTTTAAGCAATGAACTCACAAGGGGCTTGAACCTCTCTGGCAAAACAAGGTGAACAAAATGTCTTTGTTTCGTGCATAGTGTCAAATGTGTTTAACTCTGTGTTTTGATTTGCTTGGGCATTTAACATGCGGATTTTGAAAGAAAAAGAGGTTATTGTTTCCAATTGATGTCTAAGATTAGAAACAGATGTGTTGAAGTGCAAGAGGGAGGAGTTGGGGGGGTAAGGATGGGAGTAGGGAGATAAAGGGGGAAAGCAAGAAATGGGGATAATGAGGGCTGCTGAAAGAAGGGAAAGGAAAGAGGTAGAGGCTGACTGTTGAACAGGAGAGGAGTGGAGAATGGCAAAGGAGACATTAAAGGAGAGTAAAGGGTTGAATAGAGCTGTTTGTTAAAGCTATAGCCCATGGAGAAAAGAGTTTGCAGCCCTGAGGTCTTTGAGGGGGTTTGCCTACAAGATTGACTCAGAAGCAGCCCGAGTTTCTGCATCTCCAGAGGCACTGTAATGTGATGAGTGAGCTTCTGTCTCCATTCCGCTCACCACATCATGCTGACAGCTTTGAAATCTGTTGTGGTTGGGTGAAGGCTGTGATTCTTGGCTCTTCCCATGCCCAGGAACACTGGTACAGGTGTGAAAAAGTGGGTTGGTCTTTGATTCCCTGGGAAGAGCCCCACAGGATGGTAGACTGGTGTGGTGGCTGGACTCAGATTTCCATGACTTCTCCCTTAAGTCTCAGAGGTATGGAACATGGACTATCCAGATGTCTAGATAGCTAAAAGACAGGCAGCACTTAGAGCTGCCGAATAAACTGTAGAAAGGGGGTTTGCTCTAGGAATGCTGTTAGCAAAGGTTTTTTCTATAGGAATGTGGCAGGGGGCTTGGATATGCTGCAGAATCCTGCAGGGAGTGCAGGCAGCGATTTTTCCCTCTGCATATCTCCTTTGGCTATTTGTGCCTCTGTGGTGGAGATGGCTTAAGACTCCAGGAGATGAGATGGGAAGGTTAAGAACAGCTAGGCTTTTGCTAGAGGGGTCAGCCCTGCAGAAATGGCCAGGAAAGCAGCTCTGTGGAAGGGTGGCTTACTTCACTGCAGTTCTTGTTTCCATCAGTCTTTGACCCACCAACCATATTCATCTGCTGAATATTCCCATATGCTGAAAGCTTGTAGCAAAAGGAATAAGCTGTTGTAAGAGACAAGGTGATTTTGGCCTCAGTGTAATGGCAACTTACCTTTGCATGACTAGGACTGCTTTCATCTATAAAACACAATGGGCATTATCATTCTTATGCCTTGGGCATCTAGGCAACTTGTTCTGCTCTGTGTCTAGCTTCACACACCAATATTGGAAGCATGTTCCAGGGAAAAGTGAGGAAGTATTGTGATTCCCTATTGAAAACAAGAAGGCTGGGGAGTCTTATTTGCTAGCTGGAGAAAGTCTAATTGCTTTTCTGCAAGCCAATGATGGCTTGTTTTTCTTGCTGATAACATGAAAGACTAGTGTGGAAAAAAGGGCTTTAGCAAAGACAAGCAAACTTGAAAGTTGCCTGGTTTGAGTTTTCATTATTAAACATACTAATGGCATTTCTAATATATAAAGTCCTTGTCTTTTAGTGTTTATTGCTCTGGGGTAAGTGAGCAGCTGTGTGAGGAGACAGGAAACAGGAGCCAATTAGTTTTAAGGAGTCTTGTTTTAAAAGACAAGATGAAAGACCCTGCAAAGTGTGGGCAAAAGCATGGCCATGCTTACTTCCCTGGTAAAGGCTAGGTAAATGAAGTGAGAAGGGGTGAGGAGCAGAAGGTGAATGTGTGTGTCTACATATAAGTGTTGACATCTGATTCTCATCTGCCCACCAATGGTCACAACAGTTTCAAACTCCTTGTGCAACACACTGCGCTCTTAGAAAACAAAATGAGTATTTCCAAGGGAAATAGCTGATTCTTTGGTGTAAAACCTCAATATTGCATTTCTCAGGCAGTAAAGAAGCCCCAACAAGCCAGCGAATACTTTCATTTAAATGTTTTACTGAATTAGTTTAAGTTTTCAGGTGCTGGAATTCTCCTTTGCTGCCTTTTTCCCCTCTCCAAGTTAATTTTGAATGTCTTGAATGAGCCTTTCATTAAAGCAGAAAACTGATTTTCTTGTATGTTTGCCTGTGTAATGCTGCCTTTGACAACACTACATGCTTTTTCCTCACTTACTGGCTAATGTAGGTGCTCTGCCCTTCAAAAACCAGGGGCTCCAAGATTCACAGCAATGATGTGAGAGGCCAAATCAGCCATTCAGCTTTCTGGTGTCCTGCTATTAGCAGTGAGCCTTTATATGAGTGTGAAGGGTTGCGCAGCCCAATGCTCACTGAGACACTTACTGCCTGACAAAGCTGTAATCAGTGTGTGACACTGGGGTGATGCTGCTGGAGTGGGTGCAGCTGTAACAGCACAAGTACCTCTGTATTGATGTAGCTGAGCTCTACCCTTTAAGCTCAGAGGTCAATGACTCTCTTACAGCACTGTCCCAGGGGTATGCAGTTGATATATTGAACACCAAGACTCCAATTGTCTCACTGCACTGGGGAAAAGGTTATAGTGAAGATCCTTCCTGAGCCTGTTGGCATGAGCAATTGGGTCTGACAGCATGCATTTGCCTAGGTATCCACCAGCCTTCTAGCTTGAAAATCCATGCTGATATGGAAGCAGCTCCACAGCATTCAGCGCAGAGGTAGGTCAGCCTGGGGCTATGCTCTAGTACACTGACTCTGGTCTTCAATCCTGCTCTAAGGGCACAGGCAACCTGCAGTATGCCTTATCTCATCTCCTTGAGATCCTTCTCCTTAAGCCCTTGCAATGCTACACTCCAAAGCTAACCACCGCAGTGTTTTGCTTTAAAAATGCACTTCTCTTGGTGGGGTTACTCGGAAATTTTACACTTCAATGGAATGCATCTGCCTGAAACTAGTAAAAGGCAAGGAGAGCGTTCTAAGCAACTGAAAAACTAAGCTGATGGATTTCCTATTTCTGCTGATTACCCCACATTTCATAGCAATAACTAATAGTATATATATAATACTTTGTATTTCCTAGCTTTTTCATGCTTCCTTCTCTGTTGCCTTGCTTCATGGTACACTTAAAAAGCGTAGGTAAAGGGTTTTGCCCTATGTGTTTACAGAACTTAAAAAGCTTTAGTTTGGGAGTGGAGAACAAAAAGATCTGTAGCTGTGGAAAGGGGTTTTATGTTTGATTTTGGGAGGATTTCACCTTTTATGCCTTTGGATCCTGAAAGAATTCAGGTAACTTAGTGTATTTGGCTTCAAAGACTCTTCTCCCAAGGGCAATTGGCAACTCATGGCAACTGCAGAAGCAGACAACGAAATAAGCTGTATAGCAAGAGTGAGCCTCTTTCAGTTTAGTTTTAGGGCAGGGCAAAGAGCTCTTGAATAGAACACTACTTGAGGAAAACTGAAGGCAAGGGAGCAAAGCAGTGTATCCATTTGGCAGTCCAGGAGGGAATTAAAGGAGCTAGACGTAACTGAGTTGCTATATGGGAGGGTATTAGGGGTAACGCTCCTTGTGAGACACTAAAATTCTTCTAAAGTCAGGGATGGCTTGCATCAAATACTTGCTGTCAAGCGGCATGATGAGAAATTACCTGTTTTTCTCTACAGTGCTTTGTTTCAAATGCAATAGTTTGGATTTTTAGTATTTAAAAAAACCCCATGTTTATTTTGGGAGTTATTTTTATCCTTTGTTTTTCCATTTTACCATGAGGAAGAAAAGGAGAAAAAAAGGTAACGTTCCAGAGTGAGAAAAAGCAGGATGGCGAAGAGCTGCAGTTCTGATGATGAATTCATTTTATGGGAAATAAAGCTGGAGGGGAAGACAACTCTTGTGCATTTCCCATGGAAAACAACTGGTGTTTTGCCTTTGTGGCCACCCTGGACCTTGTCTCCAGTGTGTAGAATTAGTAGTCTGTTCCTGTGGGCTACTGTGGCCCACTTCAGAGCCACGTTTTGTGCAAGAGCAGCACAAGCTTCTCAGAAATGTCATTGCGCAACTGGCTTGGAGATACCCTGATCTGTATCCTCAGGCTCACAACAAATGCCCCTGTTTTCCTCAAGGCAAATGCAGGGCTTTATAGGGAACTTAGCAGGTTTGTAGCCTGGGATTTGAGCCTTCAGGAACTGCCTGGGAAGAAATGTAAACAGTCACTCAAAGCCTTCTGTGTAAATGTGCCTTCTATGCCCTATTAAAACCAATACAGTCATTGGTTATGTATCTGTAATGCAGAGAAAGCCCTGCTCATGTGCACACAATACAGTGCATATCTTGTGTGCACTAATGTGGCTTCTTTGGGTGGAGTGGGAGCTTGGTGGTGCCCTGTCCAAAAGATGAATGGGTCTTTTTTTTTTCCCCCCTCTTCTTTCCCCAAAGCTGTTTCTTCATCTGTTTTTAGAAGCGGTTGGTTTATGGAAGCAGCCCAACAAAAAGCCAAGGGTGAAGTCAGGTCACTGAGGTCTGTGAATAGATATTCAGATGACAGGATAGTGAAGGATGCAGGAAGCACAACAATGGAAAAATGTGTGAAGTGATGGAAAGTCAACAAGTGAGGGTGAATTTCTATCTTTATCTCTTAGACTCTGCTTTCCCTTCAGTCTGCTTTAGTGTCGCTGAGTGAGGTAACAGTCCACCTCTGCAAGAACTCAAGGGGTTCAGACCTTGCCTAAAGCATGCTTTTCCCTGAGTAGAATACAGAGGTGTATACAACAGTGACTAGGAAAAGCTATGGGGCAGTGTGAGGAGGATGAGTACTACCTTGCTTCAGGAAAGCACCATTGCTAGGCTTTTCTCAATGGCACCTTCTTTTCAACATGTGACGCCTTAGGTAACTTTACAACAAGTTGCTAAGTGGTCTGAGCAATTCCCATGTATGTGGTGAATATGACAGAAGGTCACAAAACAACTGCTGTCCTCCCCTATATCTTTGCTAGAAAAGCATTTGGCAGTTTCAAAAGGCAAATGCTGTAAATCAGCATTTCTCTTAATGGGCCAGACCCAGATTGATGATGTCCTACAAGAATCAATATACATTCCAGTATCTTTTCAGCCTGCCTCTTATGTAGCTAACATCCTTTTCTGTGGCTGGAAAATGAGTATGAAGCCTTAGTGCATGTGACTTGCTCCCTACTTATAAGGTTGAAAGGTTGAAGTTCAGCTTAGTGCCTGCAGTTTAATTGCCTTTGGTAGGAAAGGTCAGTGAAATTTGTGGTGCTTATAACATGCACTGGCAGAAGAAAGGCTGCTCTCCTGGAAACAGCCTTTTGAAATGGAGCGTGCACAGTTAGAGGCAACTGATGACCATAACTAGGTTGCATTGGGTCTACCATATCATTTGGCTGCTGCTGTTAAAGCATGCATTGTGGTGTCACACTTATGTAAAGCTTTGAGTAACTCTGTCCAGCACTAGGGAAAAGTGCCTTTCATTCCCATTCCTTCTTTGTGCCTCAGCAACAAAACTGGAATGAGGTAGTTTTCCAGTATTTGGAATATGAGATGCATGCTGCCTGAGTCTCATAGCTACTGCTTAGGCTATTCCTTTGTTTTTTGAAGGCTTGATGAAATTTTAAAGGCCATAGAGATGCTTAATAGATATGAACCTCTTTCTGTATGGGAAGACTGACACAGAGTGCCAGGCAATGGCAGGGTGGTTTCGTGTGTGCAGGGGGAAGTCTTCCATATAACACATTGAGCTTTGAATATTGAACTCAAATGGAGACAGTCACTTCTTTTGCTTAAAAGAAATCAAATTGCAGGGTTTTCAACCTTGAAGGCAAATCACTTTATGACTTCATTGTTTAAATATAGGTTTTGTTTTGCGGGGGGATCGTTAGACTTGAAGCAAAAGCCTTGTAGCCCAGGGACTGTCACTTCTGATTACTTCCAGTGACACTTCCAATTATTTCCAATCACAATTCCAGGGACAAGAGGAAAAAGGAGCCACGTTCTCCAGCATCAGGGCTTGGGTGGTTTTCTTTCCCTGAACAAAGGGCCATTTATCAAACCACTGCAGGAAAAGGTACAGAGCCAGATTGGGAGCTCTGCTGTGGTAGGGTAATTCCAGAGCAGATCTGAAGCGAAACTAGAGGCCGGTGTCTGGGAATCCTGCTGTGCATCCTGCCTTGTTGAGTAATATTAAGGAAATTGCTTCATTTTCCCCAGGCATTAACTGGCACTAGCACTCATTTCAGTGCACAACACGCAGCTCCAGTGAACGTCTGCTAAATGCTCTGTGGGCCTTGTAAGACATGAGCATGCAAAAGTGCTGCTCATGGAGAGCAAACAGCTTAGTGTGCTCACAATGGAAATGAGTCTGCTGAGGGAACTTGGCTGACTTCTAGGTATGCGAAGTGAAGGATTTGGTGGAGTGTACTGAGCCTATGAGCTACAGTGTCCTTCAATAAGATGAAGCAGCATTCCAACCAATGGAAGCTGAAGCACTACCTCATTTTCAGCTGTCTCTGGCAGCATTACTTTGAACTGCTCAAGTGTAAAAGTAAGTCTAAAAATGGTGTCACAGCTTTCAATCACAGTTAGAGATTTAATTTCCTTAGTCATACCACACTAGGCTGTGAGTAAAGTTGGACCTGCTGACTGTAGGGGTTATTATTGGCAACTGATTGCTTTATTTCCTTTATAGTTAAAGGCGCCAGCTAAGATCAGGACTCTACAAACAGTAGGGAGACTGTTTTACGTTGTACTAATAGATGATGAGTAACAGACCTGGTCTGATGTTAGGAGCCAGATTTTCAGGAGCTTGAGTCGGTTTACAATGGGAATTGCATGAAGCTTCATGCGGTGACTGTTTCAAAGTGGGAATGAGAAGTATCAGTGGCCTGGTAGAATGAAATACTGGTGTTTACTTCTTGCTGCCATAAATCCCCTGTTGTTGTTCCTCAAGTGGTGGTGGTGTCCCTCACCTTTGTGTTTTATTCTGTTCTGCATAGGGTTGGATGCCACTGGGAGCTGCCTGTGCCAGCTTCATCTCCTTTCCTGTAAGGAAAGGCTAGCGTGAAGTGCTGCTGTAATATGCAAACACTGGGCATTATTTGCCTCTAGAGCATAAAGCAGACCATGTACATTTTGCCAGCAAAGTTCAGAAATTAATTTCCAGATGAGCAGTTTGGCATTATTCTTGTTCCAAGACCTTCAAAGCATTCCTGTTCCTCAGCTCTGATCTTCCTGCCACATTTTCTGGTTTGATGCCTGGAGTAGTTCAGTTCCATTGTAGGCTTCCATCAGTGTGACTGAGGTGGCACTTGCAGGGAGCTTGGTGCTAATCCTCTAGGAATCTCAGCATTTCACATAAGGAACTGTTTACCCAATCCATCCAGTCTGGATGGATGTTTCCAATCTTTGTCTTGCTCTGATGTGGTCTGCATTGTGGGCAAAACCCCTCTTCATTTCCATTGTTTCAAGCTCTTGTTTGGAGACAAAGGGAATTTTAAATAGATAAAATACAGCTTTTGTATTGACAAAAGCTGTGATTCTTTCAAGGTTCTTTTCCAAGCTGGAATTTGATGCAATTGAGAGCATTCAGGATGTCTAGATTACATTCTTGGTTTGGCTAGGGAATCAGTGATGTAGTAATTCAGGCTCCATTTTAGGTGCCTGTTAGTTTTGAGTCTCTCCATTTCAAGTGTTACAAAGGGTCCGTACTTGTAAAAATGAAAGCATACAGACACATGAGCTTTGGTCACACCAACGAAGTGTTGTCAGATGTCAAGTTTTGGGGTGTAACTGAAAATGCTCTGTGCCTCAACTGCTCTTCTGCAGAATAAGTGTAAGAGCACTCAAATACAGCAACCTTTCCCTCATAGCTGTAAAGTGCACTGAAATCACTGAAGGAATGCAGCTGCAAAAGTCCAAAGTGATAGACTAAGACATGTCAGGCACTAGTTTAATGGGTGAAGTCTTCCTATCAGTGCCACTCAATGGGGCAAATGGATCCCAGTTTATCTGGCTTTGTCAGAGCTCCTTCCATTTAGGCCAAAGCTACCCCTGGAGTGAATAGACGAGAGCTGTTAATTCAGACCCAATTTGTTCGGGTACAAGGAAAGATCAAAACTGAGCTGCTCTCCTCTGGAGCTAATA
Organism: Forpus xanthops; assembly: GCA_032466535.1. Taxonomy (NCBI): domain Eukaryota; kingdom Metazoa; phylum Chordata; class Aves; order Psittaciformes; family Psittacidae; genus Forpus; species Forpus xanthops. The sequence goes on along the minus strand of JASSUY010031155.1, from coordinate 20,564 downwards.
AGCCTGCATTGCACAATAATTTTCCCTCTTATAAGTACTTGAGCTTGCATCTTTTTCCTATTTAGTAATGCCCTGGCCATTTGCTTGCATTGTGGGACAGCAATGAATACATACCCATCGGTAAAAGGACTGAATGCAGTCGGGGCTGCAGTGTTTCTTTAGCTGTCATCAAGCATCTTCCCCTGTCCCATATCCTTTTCTGTGAAAGCACCAGGACAGAATGAAAGCCACAAGCAGAACAGAGCAAACTGGGTGTTATTGCTCCAGATGGAACTATTTAGGATGATATTTTCTTGGTTGTATGTGCTCTGAGGCAAGGAATACTCCTTTGCTTGCTTGCACTGTTGCCTTTAACACTGCAGACTTGAAAGCTGGTACAGCAATCCAGAATGTCTCAAACCCAGCTTTCTTCCTGCTTGCTGTCTAAACAAGTCAGGCACCAGGTAACTCCAGACTACAAATCCATGCAGAGTAATTGGCACTGCTTTTCTATCCTTGCTGCTGCTTAAAATGCTTCTTAATTTTTTATGATGAGCTTGTATAAGCAGAATGGAGGGAAAACCCATTAAAAAAGGAAACGAATTCTGGTTTTCTAAAGCATCTGTGTGGAGTAGATAGGAACTGAGTTCACTCAATACTCCCCTCAAAAAAGATACCTTCTAACACCTTTTTAGTCTGGATCTGCCTCACAAGATGCTAACTGCCTTGTGCGTTTAGACTTGTGACATTCTTAGCTTTGACTGAGTATATGCCGAACATCTTCATCCCTTTATGCCTTAGTGCCCTATCCCCAGTTAGTATAGTTGTGATGCTGGGCCACCCATGGTTTAGTTCATGAAGGTAAGACTGTGTGAAGAGTATCTGATGGAGTGGAGGCTGTCAAACGCTCTGATTTTCCTCCGTCTGTGTAAGGTCCATAAGGAGCCTGATTTACATTGGGTCTGAGTTACAGGAGGAAAAGGCAGTAGTAGCTCTCTATTCCTGCTCTTGAGGGAACAGCCCTGCTCATTGCTTTAAATCATTCTGGGGCTTTATTTTTCTGTGTCAGCACTGTCAGAGCCTATAATCCTCAACTAAAAGAGGCCATCCCGCCCTACCAAGAGAAGGACTTAAAGTGAGGAATCCCCTTCAGCAAGGATGTGGCAAGCAGACTGACAATGTAAAAGAAAGGAAAAAATATCCTGAGCCAATACGGATAAAATTAGGGCCTGATAATGATGCAGAATTCAAGCCATGAAAAATTCCCTGAGCACAGGGAGCTGGTGGAGCCACACAATGGGCAGTGCTTACTGCCAACCATGCATACTAACAACAGTAATTGAGCAGGTAATGGTTATGCATGCTTTACAAACACTCATCACCAGTTATGCTCATACTGTGCAGACAGGGAAGACTTTATATGGCAGATTAATATTATTCTACATATGTTTTACATAGCAGTCACTATTAATGTATTCTCTACATCCCCCCAATCCATAATATAGGAACACTCGGAGTGGATGCCAGGGAAAATGTTCAAGGCAGCTGTGAGATTAAAGGTACTGGATTGTTAGACTTGCATCAGCCCTGACCTGTGCTATCAGTTTTGAGATGGGTTACAGGTAGAGGAGCTTTGTTCTTTATCTGGCTTTTGGGTCTTCATGGAGACAGAGTAAGACGCTTCCCTTGTGTTTCAGATGGAGGTATATGACTAATGCATGGAAAATGGCATATAAAGCTTGGTGGTATCTTTGTAGCAAGAGGGTCAGAATAGTTTGTAAGAAGAGATGGGAAGGCAGGCATCAGGCTTTGCTTCCAGCTCCAGCGGTGACTATCAGAATGAGAACCTTTCACTGGTAAGGTTCAGACCTGTTGTTTGTCAACTTGTCGCCAGTGTAATCCCAATAGGTGATTTTACAAGTCCTTTTGGAGCCTTGGTTTCCTCATCCAGAAAAAGGCAAACATCTAATTATATAATGTGGTTTATGGTCCTCAGACAAAACAATGAGGAGTATTGGTAAATAGCTTGATTTTTATCAGCCTGCCCTTTCCAAAGAGCTTATAGCTGCTGTCTGCTTGCATTTGTATTTCATGGCACTGGGATGTAACTGTGTTCTGACAGAGCTGGCTCTTCCAGCGTTTGGGGGGGAAGAGTTGGGAATCTTCAAGAGCCATGAAAGTCCTTGCTTCAGTTCTTTATAAATTTTGTAGGAAATACACTCAGCTGTACTTCCTAAAAGAGGAAATGCTTGAGTCCTGTCTCCTGTGTTTAGACTAAACAGAATCCAGATAATTTAATCTAAAAGGGAAATGCTCTTTTGAGGATAAACAGCCTGAATAAAACATTTCTGAGCAAACCCATGGCAATGTCGCTCCCTGCACACCCCCCACACCCCCCCCCCCAAACAGCAGTTTCTATCCTCAGTGGTGCCAGAAGCAGCTTGGCTGATCAAGGGAATTGGCCTCACTGTAAATCCTACTCAGGATACCCTAAAAGGACTGCTCCCATCATGCTGGTACCAATAATCATCCCAAGTAATCATTGAGGATCAAGTGGGCACATTTTACTTGGCTTATTCTGCATAAATGCTAAGTAAGACCCATTGCCTGGCAGATAGACCCTTTGGGTTTATTTGTAGATATTAGAGGGCCAGATGCTGAGGCCTGGGTGGTCTGGGGCTGTTGAACTGCTGTTATCTACAGTATGGAGCCATTTGATTTCTTTTCTTTACAAGGCAAACAAACTATTTTCAGCATTCTGAAGCTGTTGCAACTTTGCGTTTGCTGGGCTGAGGAAACACAGGAGGTGGAAGTTTGAAATAGGGGTGTATTTATCCTGTCACTCCAGATACAGCAACCAAAGAGCAAATAGGCATATTAATTGTCAGTGCTAGATCTGCACATTAAAGCTGTGCTCAGGACAAAAGCCAGCATCTGATAAGCATGTGTTGCAGAGTAAGAGGTACAATAAGGGTTAGGATACCCACCTGGCCTTATGTCTTGTTTCTAGTTATTAACAGGAGTTGACTTGAGGGGAAAATACAGGAAAAGGGTAAAAAAGGGACTTTTCCTGATATTTATAGTCAGTAAATATTTAATGTATTCACTTAGCCATATTTCCTCCTGTGGCCCATGGGTTTGCCACAGTTACTTATACCCTTTATTCAGTTGAGAGCTGTCACAACTGCATCTGACAGATGCCTAGGAAACCCTACAATAACCCCAATAAGCATTTCACTTTTATTACATAGATTTAGCCAGAGAGTCAGACTCCTGTCTGAGAGCAAACATGGAAATAAGGAGTTAGGAACTACTGGATGAAGCGAACAGTTAATCTACAGTGGTCCGATATCAGATGGAGGTGGAAGAAAATCCACAACTGACAGTGCACGGAATCCCATACTTGTACGGGAAAGTTACTGCTGAATATTAGATAGATAAGGAAAATTATGCATTTACATATTTGAAGAAATAAATCTATTGTGATGTGTGCTTAAGCCTTATAAATATCTAATAGCTTCCCGAATAGAAACTGAGCACTTGGAATCTATTTTCTAGTAACCAGATGTTCCATTTCATAATGTGAAGATGGGCTGAATCACTTCTCAGATTGAAGGAGGAGTTGAAACAAAAACAGGCTGTGGGGAGCCTGATGAGGAATTTAAGCTTTGGCTTTGTGTGGTTTCAGGTAGCCTCAGGTGTGTTCATGAAGAGCTGGACTTTCAGCTCTCCCTGCAGCCATGCTTTTCCCCTGGCTGGTTCAGGACAGAAGGCATGTAAATAGCAGTGGTGCTTCAGAAGCTTGTGCCTGGAGAGCTGGTTTAGTTTGGGCCAGGGTAAAGGTCTCTGCAGTAAACCCTTGGCCCAAGGCTGCTTTTTAGCTTGTTGAAACAATGCAGCTGAGTAGGATTTAGCTCAAGGAAGGAATGTGAACTGTTTGAGAGATTACGCTGGGCTGCGCTTGCTGTTGGATATACACAAAGCTCTGTCAGAATGTGCTGTCTGGCATCTCTTGGCACCTCTCATGTTTTACCTGCTTACCTTTTATAGTAAATGTTTTGATGAGCACCAATATGTCCAAGCAAACAGAGACACAAGGATGACATGACAGGCACTTTGCCGAGATCAAGAGGCAGGGTGCTGTGATTGATCCCCTAAAAGAAGGAGAGAATGAAACTAGTCAAGGTCTGTACATCCCACTCAGTTCTAAATGAGCCCTGGATTCTAGTATCAACTGACAGCTAGGGCTGGTTGATGCTAAACTTCCCCCTTCCTGGATGAAGCCCAAGATCAGGACAGTCCCTGTTGTCTTTTAGATAACTGTTCTCAGAGAGCTCTGTAATCTAGAATGCAGGGGGGTTTAAGAGCCGATAGTGGAAGTTGAACCTTGGCAAATGCAGGGTAGAAGCTAAGATTCAAGGAATTACTGGGAAGTTTAATGTACCACTGAACTAGTCTATCAGTGGGAGGCGATGCTAATAGAACTATTGAACTGTGCAAACATCATGGTGGTCTGTACTCTCTGCTATACTGCAAACTTGGATGACCAAAACTCATATATTCTGGCTTTGAAAATCTATTAGTAAATGTCGCATTTCATTCTTACAATTGTATTTTAGATTGAGACTTAATTTGGTTTCTTTGGAATTACACTTTGAATGTTCCATTGATTGCTTATGGGCTTAAAATACGCTTTCTGCAGTAGTGCCACAGAGCTGCGTAGTTCACTACCATTAAGTGAGGTGGTGAGTGCAAATGTGGGTGGACAAGCGTACATCAGTGAGTGGACCAAGTCAGCTCTTAAACTCTTTTTTGGATCCTGGAGGTGTCTGACTTCCTCTCCCGTTTGTTTTCTTTGTCTAAGTATTCTTTTCTTATCCATTTGAGCTTCATATTGGGATAGAGGCTTGACTTGTCCTCAGCCTTATAATTCATTCTAAAGATAAGTACAAAGCTGCTTTTGTTGTTTTGAGAAACCCCATGGGGTTTGAGGCTTTGTCAGTCTCTCCAGCTAACACAAGTTCCTATCTATTTTTCCAGCTTATACCCACAAGTTGTTTTCAGCCTGCATCAAACCTTTAAAAACAGCTGACTTTCTGAATATGCAGCTTCCATTTGAGCACTGCATCAAAAGGAAGGTGCTTTAACTGCTTTCCAGAGTAACAGACAACAAATGATTGTGTAGATAAGAGTACGTTCATTCCTAGTATGTTCTGTGCTGTTTCTTTCCCATCTCTGCTGCTTCCCACTCGCTGCCAAAGAGCATATAAAACCAAAGGAATTTGAATCTAAAGGCTTCTAAATTTGCAGCATCTGAATGGGTTTGAAATTGTGAGGAGTCAGCATCCCTATTGCTTTGCTAAAAACCTTTATATGCTCAGTTTTGTTCGAGTGACTTGATAACCTAAAGATCCAAGGTCTCAGGTCCAATGGAGTTCCCCCCTCAGTCTCAACTTGCCTGTTCTCTCTTCTTTTAGGCACCCAGATATCACCACTGTATTTGTTATTCTCTATGCAGCATCTAAACAAGATCTATTGTCTCAGTGCTTAACCTAATGTAAAGAATAGCAAGCCACATGTCTAACAGACACCTTCAATCAGCTAAATTGTAGTGAGAATAGGAGTAGAAGCCGATTTTTACTTAGGAGCAATCGGGCTCTAACCATAAATGCCTCAGATGCTCTATTTCTCAACTGCCTTAGTGTTTGAAACAGATTCACCCCATCAAGAGCCTTACAATAGCAGGGAGGCACCAGGCTGCTGCTTGTGTTTGATGCGTTTATTTTTGATGGTTTATTTATTTGCTCCTAAAAGTTCTTTGGGGGGAATCTCTTATCGGCTCCCGAACCTCAGCGCTGCTGAATGAGAAGCTGTGACATTAAAAGTAATTGACATTAAGATGTTGTGACATTAAAATTAATCGTGTTTGATGGATGCTGGAGATGGAATCCGCAAGGCTCCCGGGTGCACGTTTTAGCAAGTTCTGACATTCATTCTCCCCCTTTGGTTCCTGCAGCGTTATGTAACTGCCTTCTGCACCCGCTAGTCCCAAAACCATGTGCAGAGAGGGAATGTGGCTTCAGGAAGAAGGGGTTTTCTTGGAATCCACTGCCTCATAGCTTTGGGTGTGATGGCTGTTTCAGTCTTCATCCACTGAACTAATCGGATTCACTAAATCAGTGCAGTACTGGTGACACTGGCTTCCTAATCAAAAGGTTGGAGATGAAAGAAGCCACTGGGATGTTCGTAGCAGAGCTGATGGAGTTCTGGAGCATTTATTCCCTCTGCTATAGAAATTCAGGCAGAATTCTTGCATGGAAACCCTGTTCTTTAGCATAAATGGGGATTTTCTTGGTTTTGTTGTAATAATGGACAAATATTTAGGTTCTTGTAACCTGTGAGTGGTTCAGACCTGGTCAGTTGCCAGTTCTGCTGCTGTGGCACCAGTGCTAAATGAAGAAGAAACTGATAGTGTTTTCCTTCAGGACCTGGAGTTTCTCAAAGAGCTGGAGGGGATGTGCTAGAACCTGATATCTGTATTTTACAGCCAAGTCCTTTAGCAGCAGCCAGGAATGAGCTGAGTGTCAGGAATGGATGGCTGATCTCTATCTGCATGCCCACTCTGTGAAGAATCAGGTGAAATCACAGCAGCCCCCTCTTCCTTTTGATGCCCTAAACCTATCTAGAAATGTTCCTTGGAGGCAGCAAGTGAGATGCCATGTTTCTTAGTTCCAGGATAACATTTTCCAACTTCCTTTTACAGCAATGTGAAGCTGGAGGGGCCTCAAAAATGAACCCATGTATTGGGCGAGAAGCCAGTTACCTCCTTGCAGCTCGAGCTCTGTGCTGGCTCCACTTTCTGTCCTATTTGGAAACTAGAAGTAATAAGCTGGTGTGAGCTGATCTTGTTTTTCCCTTCCCACTGTGGTCTGTATAGGGCGTCAGTCTTTGAAAGCCAGCACAGTGAGCATATAGCCTTTTAGTACTGAGTGACAGCTTACATGAGATTCAACATATAACTTCACTTTTAAAAGCAAAACAACCATGTTGTAAGGTAATTTAGCTGGAGTTAAAGCTTGGCATGATGGTTGCAGAAAGCAGTTCTTAACGCCCGTAAACAGCTTGTCAAGAGATGTTCTCAGTGTGTAGTTTGATTTAGATTGACCCTGTGAACTGTAGATCTTATCCCCAGATCTGCTGATTCCTTGTGACTCCAGTCAGTCTTGTTGTGTCCCTAGTTATCCATGGGCAAATGGAGCTTTCACTATCTGCTTTTTCCTTAACGAACTGGACACAGTGATACTTGGGTGCTTCACTAACTGGCTATGAGAAGAACATTGAGATCTTGGTATAGAATGAGTCTTGTCAGGAGCTTGTCCTTTTTGCTGTGCAATGTGCACAAGTCACACTATGGGGCACCAAGGATAGGAAGGCGATGTTAAGGATGGTTTTGCTTATGCAATATGAAACTAGTTAATAGACTGCCACTGGTTGAAGTCCGTAAGAGACAGATTGAGTATACCATCTCCTTTTCTTTGTACTCTTCTATTTTTCTTTGGTGATATCCAAGTCCCTGGGGAGTAACAGCCAAGCTTGAGTATCCGCAGTGTTTGGATAAGCAAGATAGAGTCCCAACAAGTTACAGCAGAGATGCTTTGACAGCAGGTTTGCCGAAGTGCTGAAGACATGTAGCTGTGCATGCCCTCAGTGAAGGGTATGAAGGTGAAGAGCAGCTTGGGGAGGGAAAAGATGACCAGAGGTGCTCAGTTTAGACAGTGGGGTTTACGTAGTCTTCCTTCTGACTGAAAATACCTTCTTAAAGCGGGGAGAAGGAGCTGTGTCAGCTCCTATTGAGGAAAATGGGTTTTCCTAAAGGAGCCAAACCCGAGTACTGCAGGGAAGAGCCAAATATTTGGCAGCTTTTTGTGGTGTTTCTGGCTTAAGAACATGAGGAATTTTTGGAGACAAAATTAACCCATTGGGACACTGAATTACCGTAGTAGAAAAAGTGGATTTCAACTTGAAGGAAATCATGTTTTGTGGCTTTTGAAGGTATGGCACCTCCCTGCAAACCTGGGGTTATATGCATTTCCAGGATCATGAATAGGGCATGGGGACTAAGGAAGCCAACTAGGGTGGTTGAACCCCAAGGTTTGGCTTCAGTTCCCCAAATCTCAGCATTGCTAGATAATGTGCTATACAAATATTGGCTTTGCTTTATTTTCGTCCCTTTTTGTGCTAATTTATGTGGTCAGTTAATGATTTAGTTATTTTCTAGCCCTCAGAAATAAATGTCAGTGTTGTCTGAGTAAATATGGGGGAAAACCCCAGTGTTAAACAGATCTTTCCTTGTAAGTTCAGGCAATCAGAAACCAATATCGGGTGATGTATCTGACAGTTACAACAGCTTGGTTTTCCCCCATTATGTGGACAGAAATAAAAGCTGGTACTGGAGACAGCTGTGACCTGCTCAAAGATACTGTCAGCATGAAAAGAGGTTGAATCCATCAAACAAATGATGTGCTTGGTTATCCCCACAGACCACACATACTGGGCTTTAATGTAAATGTGGCTGACAGATGGCTGCCAGACATTACAATGGGCTTAATCACTGAAGACCTCACCACCCTGATCCAGCAGCTGTGTACGCAGTTTGTGCCATGGTGGCTGAAACCAAACTGGTGTTTAGGATCTCTTCTGTACCCAAGTGGAGAGGAGCATTGTATGCTTCTTTCCGCATAGCCTAAAGCTGCAGTGAAGCAGGAAGGGAGCGGGACTTGAGTCTCATGGGTCTTTCCTGCTCTAAGACTTCAAGCTTGTCACGGAATAGCATAAGGCACAAGGGATATCTGGAGGTTTGTGGCTCAAAAGCAGTGTCTGCTTGCATCAGGCTGCTCAGGATTTCAGCAAGTCCAGTTGTGAATAGCTCTAACAATGCTGATTCAACAGTCTATGAGCCTCTGTTCCAGGGGATGACTGTTCTTACAGTGGGTTTTCTTCCCTACTATCTGACCATTATTTTCCACTTTTTAGGACTTGTCCATTGTCTCATCTGCTCATTGTGTACCTCTGAGAAATCTGGCTTCTCTACAATCTCCTTGTTCCCTATGTACGTTTTACATATGCATCCCTAAGGCATGCAGGTTTTCTCACATAAATTGGAAAGGACAGAAGTGAGGTGCAGAGAAGCTGCAGCTTGTCCAGGAAACCTTAGCTCTGCATCAGGGCTTGAGGCCCTTTCCTGCTTGAGCTTTCCTACTGGGAATCTTAGATGAATTCCCTGAGAACTTCTCACTGCCCAAGTCTCCCAAATAATTCAGTGCAAGTCTTTCTTCCACCATTTGTCAGACTGTACGGACCCACTGAGATCCTTGTTTCCATGCAAAGCCTGTATCCCTGCACTGGCTCTGGAGTCCTTGCATCCTATTCCTTATATCCTTTCCGCTTGGCATTAAAAACACATGAGGCTCTGCAGCACAAAAAGGTGAGTGTGAGCCAGCAACATGTGTTTGGAGCAGAGTGCTAAAGCAGTTCTGATAACTGAAAGATGATGCTCACACATTTTGACCACAATGAAATCCAAAATACAGCTTTTCACGAGGTAGGAATAAGTTGGTTGGACCTCTTAGATAAACTGAAAATGAGGGTGGAAGTCCTGGAGCTGGTCATACGTGCTCCCCACTCCTCCCAGGCTTACTTCTGTATACTTCACCTGACCTTTACAGTATGTTTCTTGAGAAGTTGCATGACCTTTTCACATCTCATTAGCAGACTGGGTCAGCTGTTGCCAGAATCCCATCTTTACCCTGCTCCAAGCCCCTCTTCCAGTTCAGCATCTTGGAAACACTGCTTGCTCACCAGAGCTCGATGACGTACTGCAGATCTCAGACAGGGCTCCTTGCTGTCGGAATGCTGATACCCAGTGCCGGCTTTTATAAAGGGCTTGGCCTCTCTAGTCTTACTTCGGGCATCCTCATTTCAGGAAAGGGACAAGTGCCAGAGGAGAACTAGATTGCTCTTTTGAGCAAAGGTCACAGGCATATTTGGCAGGCATGATGCTTGCATGTTCTCATTCAGGGTTTCTCCCAGCAATGGCCCTAGGCTTTTGCACATCTTGTTGCTTTGCAGGGCCCTTGATGTTTCCAAACATGCAAAATATATGTAACAGGCATAGCAGCCCTCTGGTAAACAGTGAAGCTGCCTCCCTGCTGATCTCACTCCTATTGCAGAGGCAGTTTGATGTGACCATTAGAAATGAAGTGGTTCAGCATGGTTCAGCCCTGATAAGATCTGAGCTGTTTAACTCTGCTATAGCATCCCTCCATGCTGTCCCCCCAGCAATCTGCAGGTTTTATTTAGCTCAAGTAATACTGAAGCTTTGTTTTAGTCTTTCCACCTGTATGTTTGAAAGCCAGTTAAAATTGGACTTGAAAGCCAGTGTTTTGAGTGTGCTTCTATTTCTGAGGGAAGTGACATGGATCTGCTCTCTGTTTTAGTCCTTATGCCCCTTCCAAGCACCTTAGATGGTAACTTAATTGATGCTTTGAGCATTTAAAACTAGGGTTTGGATGTATCTATGCTAAGATGGAAAAAGAAACAAACCAGATTTATACGTAGACAGTTAAAAAACTAATAGCCATGTTTTCCTATGGGTTTTTAAATGTTCTAAAACATTCACAGAAGCAAATATTTGAATAATTCCTCATTTTCTTACGCTGTTTCTTGGGTTGCTACACTCAATTTAAGCTGAGTTGGTAAACTTTATTGTATAGTCATGTCCTTTTTAGGATTGTAGGCTGTTGTTGAGTGGAAGGGATCCAGAAGTTGGAATTGCTCACACACTGCAGTGCTGTGGGTAGTGGAATCCTCCTCAGACTTTACCATCTCTGGCTATTATCAGTGCTTAGAGAATGCCTTAGGTTCAGCTGTGCCGAAGAAACATAGATGCAGGAATCTATACTGCCCTATATTGTGTTAAGCAACACTTCCTTATTTCCTGTGTCTGACTTTGCAGTCCCTTCCTTAACTTCAGACTCGCTTGCAGCAGCTGTGCAGTGTTGGCTGTCAGTTGGAATAGCTGTTGTGCTCCACTTTGGGAAGCAGGGAGAGTGCTTTCCAAAGCCTGCTTGTCTCAGAGTCAATACGAGTTCTCAGGAGTATAGTATTCAGTCTAGCCTTCGGCTTGCAAATGTTACTGAGAAGCTCAAGATGGTTTTGAGCACCAAATGCAAGATCAGACCTTCCTCAGTACAATGTGAACTAAACCTCAGTGTCTTCCTAACATACGGCTGGGTGTCTCTTCCAGCTTTTACAGTGGGGTTTGCATTCCTCGGTAATCCCCACTTGCTCAGTTTGTAGCTCTGATTCAGAAAGTGGGATTTACAGAGCTCCGCCTCTACTCATCTGAGACCTTAGTGTACATGTCCAGATGCCATAACTCCTAGTAACAGCAGGGAAGCAAACAAAAGATGATGGATCTTTTCTCAGTTTTCTTGCAGCTGGTACACTGTTGTGCCAAACTCGAGGAAAGATGCAGAGAGGGATTTGAATCATAATGATAAGAACCTGATCCTCCTCCTTTTTATTCCTTCTGGCTCATACTGAAACCAGTCCAAGGGGAAGGGTTAAGAGAATAAGGTTTCTTCAATTTCGTAACCCCTGGTGGGTTCAGTAAACAGTAAGTAATTGATTCTAACTACTATAGCATTGGTGAGAAACAGGCTGCAGGCAGTATATGTAACCACTGCTCTTCCAGAATTAAGCTGCTGTTGTTCCTGTTGTGCTCAGACCAAGGGATGCACCTTGTATTCATCCCAGAAGTGTTGCAGAGTTTAATGTCTTCACTAAGTCTTTCACAAGACTTAAAGGGGTGATGGGGAGGAGCTGCTGCTGCTGTTCTTTTTCTGCCCTAGGGTAGACTCTAGCTGAGGCTTTGAGATTGAGTGAATATGAGAAGTGACAGAGTGCTAATACATTAGACATTCATTTTGTACCATATTAGTAGCGCTTGTAGTGGATAAGTGAGATGTCATACTGTGTTATGTGCAATTATGAGTACACAATTGAACATCTCATCGAGGTAACATGGATGGGCTGAACAGGGACTGAAGTCTGTACCTTAAAGCTATATCAAACTTGGCTGAAAAGGAAGATGGAGGAAAGCATGAAGTTTACTTTTATCTTCTGAGTTTCCTGGTACCAATTTGACAAGCTTAAGCCAAACTGACTTTCTACAACAAAGCAGCAGAAAAGCACAATCAGTTCAGTGCTTTCTGCTTAACATCTTATACTTTGATGCTATGAAGGGAAAAACTGGGGAGTCCTGAGTACAAGAATAGCTTTATTAGGCGTATTTATCAACTTCTAAATCTCTTGTCTCCCCAATTTTCAGCGTTACCTCAGCTGATGCAATCTACTCCTTGGATTTTGAAATTGGTGAGGAAAGATCTAATTGAAAACTCTGTTTTGATAACAGTTTTGTTGCTGTCTCTTTTGGTTTGTGTTCTGGATTCTGCTTGGTGTCTGCCTTGGGCACATAACTTCATTTCTGTGTGCTTTCATTTCTGCGTCCGTGAACTGACAGCAACAATAGGCTCACTGGAAGGCTAAGGCCGAAGCATGCTCCTCAGACAGAAGATGTCCTGGAAATTATTACTGAAACCATCTTCTCACGCTTTCAAGCCTCATCTGAAACCGGGCAAAGAGTGAAATTGCTGATGTTTAGGGATGGAATGTCTTGTTCTCTTGCTTTCCTCAACTCAAAGCTATGTAAGGTACACAAAGCAGGCCAGAGATGCCTGCAGAGAAAGGGAGCATCTGACAGCCCTAGGTGCTGCAGCCCCCAAGGAATGTGATATGTACTGACAAGGTCTCTGTGCAGATCTAATCCACACAGCTTGAAATCACCAGCTCATTACTGAAAGACTCAGTTGAGCTGCTGCCATTAACAGAGGGCACCTGGACCCTTTTACTGATACAAACGCCTGGATTAAAGGCTAAGGAATTTCACACATCCCTCTGACAAATACTCTGTGAACCATTAAATAGGAAGCTGCAGTTCTGATGCCTTGTCTTCTGTTCTCTGGTCTCCAGGGATGTAAACCCAGAATCTCCTACTTGCACTAAAAAGCACTAAGGAGAGCCATAGCACATAGGCAAACTTCCTAATGGTGTTTTCAGTGCCAGAATTTGGCTGCTTGATTCTAGGAATGTGTAAGTAAGACCCTTAGATTGCACGTGGCTGCTGGGCACTGCAGGATCAGTCTTTCATCTATCTCAGATAGAGAAATGCCGAGTTTTCCCTAGGGAATACTGCACCATTGTTGCTGGGGCTACTTGTGAGACCCAGACTTGCACTGGATGGACCACTGCATGTGTGCCTATGTGCAGTGTGAAGACATTGTGCATTCAAACGCACGTCGTGTGTACTGCTGCTGTGCTGGTAATGGCTATCCCACAGATCACTTCCCTGCTTCATCCAGGCCTGTCTGGGAAAGACTGGTGCCCACACTTCTGCAGTTGTTGATGCTTTTGTTGGGAGAAGCCTATGTGTCGCAGATAAATTCTAGCCCTCTCCTGCGCTCTTCCTTGCTTCAAACCTAAAACTCAGATGCTTTGCTTTGTGAGATGTGTTTTCTGTTCTCCTTGGGCCTTCCTAACTTATCTACAGTTTCAATTCCAAATGCCTCACGTCACCACTTGGAAACTCAGAAGCATGCAGGACTCTTCCCCTTTGCTTTCTGTTTCAACAGCCTCCTCAAACCTCAGCCCCACGCACATGTGGTTCCCATTAGAGAACCTCTGCAATGCTATGTGCATACGGATGGGGATAGGCTGCCCTCTTGATTTGAGCACAGCCAGCCTGTTCCTGTGGGAGCTGACTGCTAGCTCACATGTTTCTTATTTGAGATGCTTTTTCTTCACAACCACATTCCTCAAATCAAAGGGAGGTGGAGGGGAGCGGGCTGCAGGCAGCATGCACTGGGGGCCGGGTCTTGGTCACTTGGAGCACTCAAGCTCTCGGGAGAAGGTGACATTTGGCCTTTCTGTCTCTGCCAGCCAAGGAACACAGAAAGCAGATGTCCCAGAGAGCAGTCTTGGCTGAGTTAATTATCCTTAGGAGACTTGAGCCACCCCCATTCCTCCTCCCTTGTGCAAAGAATGCAGAAGAGCTGTCTGTAAGGAGACACCATTTCATGTTTGTTTTGGCTTAAAATGCTGTCAGCATAGGGCTAGTTGGGGCTGTTAGGGCTAGTGTGGTCTGGGGGTGGTGACCTCTTGGGTTCTCCTTACAGATCTGGAATAAACCAACATAGCTATCCACTGTCTTTGTTTATCCACAGCAGAGACTGGGGAACATAGTGAAAGGGGAGATAAAAGGCTTTATGTGCATGTGTCTGTCATCATTACTGAATAGTAATGATAGAGGGAATGTTTGGTTTCTTAATAGCTTAATTTTGAGGCCTACTGAGCTTTAAATATTTAACTGTAGAACTAAAGCCTTTAGTGCCTTTAGCTGATTTGAGTTTCCAAGTCATTAAAGCATCCCAAAGTAACGTAACTCTCTGGCCATAGAAGCAGCTGTCAACCTCCTATTTCAGCATGTGGAATTCTAAATCTCCTTATTAAAAATGCTCAGATTTTGCTTATCATCACTGTAATGACCACTGGACAGCGTGTGTGGGGCAGGCTTTTGGTTTTCCATAAGGAAGCTCAGTAAACTTCCTTCAAGGCTGGAGCACAATCAAACTCCAACAGATGTGAAACGTCTTAAATTCCTGGCATGAAGGAGTGGTTCAGAGTTGCAACATGACAGACTGTCCTGGGCTGCTTGTTTCTTAACCCTCCAACAGATTATTCTTGTCTATATCTAATACAGATGTAGTAATATAGATGTAGCAATATAGACGCAGTGTTTCAAATACTTGAGGGGAATGAATGTTTTTAAGCACAGCATACAGCAAGTCAAATGTGCAGCTAAAGGAATGTTCCAAGACTGAATAATTCTCTGAATATTTACTCCCTTTGGGCTCATTTAAACTGTTTAAGCCCTTCTCAGAAGGACCCCATTTTCACATAGTGGAATCGCAGTGATGTGAAAGTAATGTTTTAAAAGTAGCCCAAGAAGGACTCGAAATGAGACTGCAGTGATGGTTACACTTGAGAACTTGTCTGTAGGGGACTGTTCTCCTTTCAGACAAGATGTGATGTGCCTTGACAACAGTGGCCATTCACTGTTCCTGTCATACTTGCACCCACGGAACACTTTGATATTAATGAACCAAAGCAGCTAGAGCACCTATCACAGGTGACATGGAAATCATCCAGACAGTGCTATGAACTCTGCGTGTGGATACCATTGAAATTCCTGCTTTTGCTGTTGTATGGAAGAAGGTTTTCTTAGGCAGCTGATTTCTTTTCTGAGTTGTTTCCTTTTGGTGCTGGTACAGGATGTCTTGAGCTGCAGGAAAATTGCAGGTTATATTTGTGCAATGTCTCTTCATTGGCCATCAGTGCTTGGAATAGCCTGTCAAAAATGTGGTCTTTGGTTAAAAAGCCAAAATAAGCTACAAAGAGTGTAGCTAAAGATTAAACTTCATGGATGTTCTTGAAACTGAAGTGTCTCAAGACCTGTTTTGGATGTTTGCATCTTTAAATGAAGCTAGCATAGTTTGGGCCAAGCATCACTATGGACTTCTTGTATCTTTGATTCTCTGAATCTTTTCTAGGCTGTTCCTCCTAATTCCAGCAGTTAAGTGATACAGCACCACTTATTATATTTTAAAGTATAATCTATATTTAGCATTGCTCCCTAATTCAAAACTTGGTCTGAACCTAATGAAAAATTAAAATCTGGCAGCTCTTTAGCTTTTAGCACAGGAATTTGCCTACAACTAAAGATGTCAGCAAAGCATTTATTTTCACTTTGATTCTGCTTGTATGCCTGTGTATATTTGATGTTAGTATATATGTGCATATACAGATACTTATTGGATGGGCATGACAATAAACTGAGCTTCCCAATCTGGATGTGAAAGCATGGATGATCACGTTAAGGATTCAGACGTTCATTCATACAATTTTGAATGGATCCTAATATGTGGTAAGGCTAGATCCACAGTCCCAGTTTGCTGAGCACTTACTGCGTTGCCCAGGGTCAATCTGTGCTCTTCCACTAGTATATCTGGGCTCATGCTGTTCGAGTACTGTCTGTTTCGGTGTGCTAGCTGTGGTATTGTTTGAAATGCTTGTTGCTCTGTTTCTTGGATACTTAAAACATCAGTGAGGGACAGAAAGCAATAATCTTTGTCCCTTCTCTGCAGGGCGTTGGGTGGGTTATTGTTCTCTGAACAATAGAGCAAACACTTAAACATGCTACAATGGTCTCTTTGCCCCAAATACAGAACATGGTGTTGCCTGTGGTGTGTCAGCAAGCCTGCTGCTCTGCACATTTATTTCTCTCAGGCCCACAGCCAATGCTTTCAGAATGCTGCAGTTGCAATAAGCTTAGTGTGCCTGCTCCGCAGGGAAAACAAAGCAGACTCCTGAAGCTGTGAGATGTAGGCTGAGGAAGGCCTGAGTAAAGCTGAGCGAAGCAGTTCCCGAATCGCTCTTTGGTGTACACAGGATGTGGAAGGGAAAGAGGTGGTTTGGGGTAAGAACCGTGGAGCCTGCATACATGTGGCATTACCGAGCGAGGCTCTTGGATCCCACTTGTGGGAAAACCATCTATTGTCTGCTGGAGCCAGCCCTTAGGCATTAGTCTGGGTAGGCACTGCCCTCGTGTGGCAAGAGATGGAACAAGCTTTGGCAGCGCCGGCCAGCACATGGAGATGATTGCTGCTGTCCATAAGCAGATGCTCTCCTTTAGTACTCATATAAATGAAACTTAAACTGAAGGGGATAATAAATGGTAAAAACACTGTGAGAAAAATCTTATTTCTCATCTACACAAACACGAGAATTTCAAAGAGCTTTTATTCTTCAGGGATTAATAAAACATTTAAATTAACCTCAAAAGCACTTGGATATGTTTTCTAGTTCTCTCTCTTTTCTGAGGCATATATAGTAAATTCCAGCACAACCCTAAAGCTAAAATAAATAGATGGTCCTGTTTAGAACCCTGCAGACCTTTGACTTTCTGGTTTTGTGGTCTTTACTAAATGTCTAATACGAACTAAAGGGACATGTGTGGGCTTTTATAGTCAGCCATGTCTTGGCAAAGTATGCAATGTGTGTGACAATCTGGTTATTGGTTCAATGGGGATTAAGCTCCCAATTGTCTCCGATTGCATCTACCTTTGAGAAACCAAAGGTGTTTTATCTCCCTGGATGTCTCCCTCATGTTACTTCCATTTAGAACGTTATTTTATAGGCAGAGCATGTTTGCTGGGGGTAACAAGAAGCACCTAGGTGAGAGCTCTACTAAAAACAGTCTGTCCATAAACCCAGTCTATCCAAGCCAGAGAGGAACGAAAATGATGCTTGCTATACTCCCACATAGTGATTTCTAATCATGATCAAAGCTTTTAATGAAAAATTACACTTTAAAAAGTAGAACACCACATAACCTCAGTGCTCTGTGGGCACAGGGCTTTGAAAGTGCTGCAAATGGGATGGGAATGCTTACTTCTGAGGTGCTTAAATTAAACTTATTGATCAGCCATGTAGCGAGTGTCAGTGCGTTAATGAAGGCAGCCTGCAGCAAAGTGGGCTGTAGAAGAAAGCAGGCGCTCATCCGAGGCAGAATGTATAACTGTATTTGGCAGATGGAGCTTTGAGACTAGTGAATCCAGAGCTAAACTGGATTAGTTTTCCTTTTAAAGAAAGCAGCTAATGTGGCTGCAAAGCTTTCACTCTCACCAACTTATGCGGACATCCCTGCAGTAGGGGACATCTAAATCCCTCGCAGGACTCCACCTAAGTGTTTTATATGTGTGTGCGCGTAGTAGGGATAACTTCCAGAGAAGTGCTTGGCAAGTGTTGATTACATGTTAGAAGCTTAGGAGCTGAAGGGTGGTCATGTTAACTCAGATCTGACTGGAAGCAGGAGCAGGCTGTATCTTCTATAACAGTTGGTCCTGAAGAAGCAGAAAAAGCTGAGGGCCTGTTGTGTTAAATGTAATTGTTCGTCGCCCCATGAACCTTCATTGTTTAAATACAAGGATAGGAGTCAATCAGCCTATGTAAGCAGAGCTGCTTACACTCTTGCCAGTAATCTTGCTATGTAATCACAGCATTGTGCGTTCAGTCACACATGTGACTTCCTAGTGCTGCCAGCTCTCCCAGTGTCCATCAGGTTCACAGTCCAAGAGCAAGGTAGCTCATCTCACTTCATTTCATGGAGAGGGAAGTGGGTTTAGGCTTCCTTCTTGCACAGCAAAACTTATGAATGACCCAACTGCACTTTGAACATTCATACACAGCAGACATGTGGTGTTTGTGTCCCAGAAATCCATGTGGAAAATGTATTTGGTGCTATAGCAGGCCTGGGGGATCCCTCTTCTAAATGCCTTTAATTTCCCATACCTCTCATCCTTTGGGTCAGTTTTAACAGAGCTTGAGTGTGTTCTCAAATTGGAGATGGGCAAAGGACCAAGCTCTGATTTTGTTCTGTTTTAGCAGGGATGCCGTATAGGAAGAAACTGAGTTTCACAATGACTAGAGCAGTGCTGGTTAACCACCATGCGCCCTATCTTCTGGCTCAGGTTTATGGGGAGGCAAAGCTTTTTGGGTGTTCATGTCGAGCATTTGGAAGGCTCTGCTTCCCTCTAGTGTTTCAGATTGGCAATTTCTCCCTTTTTTCCCCTGAATTTTAAATCCTGACAGGCCATTTTTGACAAGTTCCGGTTTTTTTTTTATGTTGCTATTCAAAGACACTTCTCTGGCCTACTTGTATCGTGCTTTTCTTAATCTTAACACTCTTGTTCCCAGCCTGGGCTCTTATTTCCAGTGCTGAAATACATGCAATGAACTTTATCCTAGGTAAGGGAAAGGGGCTCCAAGCCTTATCGGATTCACATAGGAATAAACCCATGGGCTCTGAAGGTCTTCTCGGTGGAAATACTGCTTATGAATTAAGGTAATAAAAGGTGAAGGCAAAACCAAGGAAGTTATGTGGAATTTTGAGCGCATAGAGGAGGTGGGTGCGACTTCAGTATTGACAGCTCTGGAGTGTGAAGCCATCTGTTTTTCATGCTTAAATATTAGTGTGAAACTGCCTGCTTGTGTATCTATAGATGTCCCCTTTAATCAGCTGCAATCTGTCCAGGAAGCCAAGCTGTTGGGTTTTCTATGAAGCAAATGAGGAAGGATCCAGCAAAACCTACGCTAACAACACTTGTCAGTGCAGAGCTGCATGGTGAATCCTGGCCTCTGACCACTGTCTTTCAGCTTCCTGCTCTGTTTGGCTGTCCAAGGCTCAGACTGAATTCAAGAGAGTGGCTGAAGAAAACGTGACTTTGCCCTGTCACCACCGCCTGGGTCTCCTGGAGCAAGGCAGCCTGGATATTGAGTGGCTGCTGCACATCTCCGAAACAGTACAGAAAGCGGTAGGTTCAGCATCCACTGGGAAAATCATCTTGTTTCTGCATTGACCTCAACAGCAGCCATCGATTCAAAGTGGTTTCTGTGATGATCTTTGCAGGTTGCTCTGAGGAAGTAGTGTTAGAAAATACAGCAGGTTTGAGGGAGATTTCTAGCATGTAAAAGTTGTTTGATATTCACATATGCTGCATTGTGTCACAATCAAGTTTGTGTTAACACTGCTTTACAATCACTTATCACTAGATAAACTTCAGGATTGCCCTTCAAGTTTTCAGGTATGACCTTGGAGTTTAAGGCCCAGTTTTTGAAACCTTGCTTTCAGGAAAAAACCACAGTCGTTTAGTACCTACAAAAATCAGGTCTGCAGTAACTTAAATTAGCCACCCAAAACCAGCCAAGACTAAAGCCTGTTTTTTATGTTGTGACATGGGCTGACATCTATTTTGACACCGCTATAAATGCTCTAGTATAAATCTCTAGCATAAATTCAGTTTCTAGATCAGTCTCAGACTTGAAATGCAGCTTTGCTTTTTCCTATGTGACCCTTAGCAACGGTTCTTCACCGTGCAGAACCTTAGTCTGCAGCTCCTGGACGTGCACTGATTTGTTGTCCATGTGAACGTAAGATTACAACAGGTTGTACATTGATTCAGAGAAAACTCCAGGAACAAACTTGCCAACAAAGTTTTCCAGTTGACAAGCAGTATTCTTTATTATGGCACCAGGAGACATGGGGGCTACCTCCTCCTAACGTGCATCCCCTTATTGCTACACAAGCAATCCCTTATATAGCTACCAAACACACATACATATTCATGAGACTACATAGGGATTATATCATTTTCCCAAAAGTTCCTCACATGCATACAAAAAATGTGGTGGGGGTCTCTGGGGTCGTTTACTTCTTCCAACAATCTTCATCACTTCTGGCAGCCTTTGAAGTATGTGCAGTAGATGCTTATGCCAGCTTAATCAGTTCGTTAACACCACAGACATAACAGTCATCCTGTCCTTCTACTTATCAGTTAGTTTAACTGCAG
>JASSUY010031154.1:40917-55701 GCA_032466535.1 Forpus xanthops | reverse complement strand
GAGCTGCTCCATCCCTCGCAGCAGCTCCATGGCCTCCTCTGCACTCACTCCAACAGCTCCAGGTCCCTCTTGTGCTGCTGCCCCACAGCTGGATCAGCACTGCAGGGGGGATCTCACCAGAGCAGAGCAGAGAATCCCCTCCCTGGTCTGCAGCTCACGGTGCTGGGCTGCAGGTGCACACTGTAATGTAACAGCCCAGCAGAAGACAAAAGTGCTGTATGGGCTGTCAGAACACATCTTGCTTTCCAGCTCCATAAATTGCATCTGTCCAAACCGGGTTCAAAATCTGACGTGAGTATTATGAAACTTCCTCGGTGATGTGTTTTGCTAGCGGGCTTCCAAAATTAGATCTGGCACAGACACGGTGACCTGAGTCTTCAGGCAACTCATTCTACACTGGATGTTCCCGATCCTGCCCGGGGCCTCAGGAAACATGCTAGCAGGAAAACTGCATGCACGAAAGGGTTGTTACTCAGTTATAAATCTCTGTCCTGCCTTCTGATGGTACAAGAAAGGAATGATGAGTAGGTCAGGAGAGGGAAGGAAGCAATATCTGAGGAAGACCAATGCTCACAGCCAACAATGAAGTCAGCAAAGGGACATGACGGTTGGGGCAACTTCTGGCTGCTCCTCAGACTTCTGCTGGCAGATCTGAAATAATCTTTCATTTTCTCCATGCTTCTGTTACCCAAAGTGAAAAATGGAGAGAAAACCTGAATGCACCCACTTATATTGCAAAGATAAGCCCAGAGACTATGAGACCCTGACACACCATTATAATGGACCAAAAGGACAGATTCCGTTCTCATAAACACTTTCATTTCTTTAACTAGAAGATGAACAAAAATTGAAGGCCCTTCTGAAAAAGTCCTCAATGCCAACATTCCTGTATTGCTCTAACAACACAAACCCACTGCAGCACTGTGCAACTCAGCACCGTGACTGAGCCTTGCAGATTCCCAGATCCCCCTGCATAGTAAAGGCCACTTCCTGTTAAATGCTTTCTACCTGGGTCTAATCCAGGGTGCAGGAGGGCCTTTGCAGCCTGTTGGTGTAGTGCTCGTGAGCAAAGCCAAGACACACCAGGAGATCTGGCTTTCCAGGGCATCTGCCACTCCACTATTTCGGATGGAGAAATTAGCTTTTAAGAGAACCGTGATGTTTTAAGGGCTCAGGATGCTGTGAGGATTCACTTGGACTGCTGGGTTTTCATCCCCTTTTAGAGCAGCACCACTGCTATGATGATTACCCTGAGCTCGCAGGTTTTTGTGGTCACTTCAGTCTTGAAGCATTAAACTGCAGAGAGATGAACGATGTGCATCTTACGGGAAGCCTCGATTGGGTGACACGACTGCCTTGGAAAAAGGCAATCTATCCACTTCCATCCCTCTCCTGCCTCTTTTGACACTTCCATCGCACAGGGAGAGGGTGGTTTGAAGGTATAGTCCATACCCCTCACTTGCATTTGAGGCATAAAGCAGTTCAGCAGTTCCATTTGCTAGCTGCTATTGCCCTGTTATTTAGATTGGAGCTGCTGTTAACATACAGAGCTTAAAATAGTCATGCAAACCATAAATAAATACATAAAATGCTACTGGACAATGAAATCCAACTGTCACACTCCCACTGGGTCTTTACCCTGCTTGCTTTTTGAGCCAATATTAAATTTGGAGCTTCCTTATCAAATAAGTTGTTCCTTTCTGTTGCATGATACACAGAGCTCAAAACTGCCCATTGGGCAGTGCCTTGTTAAACAAAGCTCTGCTGCAAGCAAACACAATGATTATCAGTGCAGCTCTGAAGTGGCTGAAGAAACATAACTTCAGCTCAGTTTATAAACCTCTTCATGTGCATTTCACCCACCGATGGCCAAAGACTGTGTCCCAGATTAGGGTGACCAGCCATGAACTCAGAAGACCCATCCTTAAGGTGTCTTCCTGCCATAAGAAGGGAACAGAAGTGACAGAGATCTCTTTCTGATGACAGCAAGCTGTTAGCTTTAACTTCAAGAAACTCCACCCTTTGTCACCTTCTTTTCTTAGTAATCTCCCCTGCAAATGGCATTCCTGTGCCTCCCAAGGCTGCAATGTGAGAATGGACAGGCTGAAAGTCTCCAAAGCAGGCCAGGACACGATCACCTAAGGAAGTGTTTAAGGGAGATCAGGTATTGAAGGCTATCAAAAACCAGGAAGTTCAAAGCAACTTTGTAAATGAGATTTGTGAACAATCTAAGACGGAATGATGCTGTTTAACCAGGAAGGCTCCACACCAAAGCTGCCGCCTGCCAACCTGACAGCAGCTTTTGGCAGTATGCTGCCATGGGCTAACCTGTTTGTGTGGGAGAGCTGAGGAACAATCAACAGTGATATAATGCTTACTCATCCCTCTGGATCATGGGGTTTACTCTTTTCAGCCCTGATGCCTACATGAGGAAGACTGTTAACCTACTAAGGCTTCCCAAGTCACAGCCTCACTGGTTGGTTCCCAGTGGCTCTTCCAGTGCCAATTCCCAATAAACTTCCCAGCCCTTTCAAAAATCCATCTGCAGCAGTAGTGACTTGCTGCAGGAATCTGCCCCAATTCAGCTATCCCAGGAATACCAACAGGTTTCCCTTCCACATCTACTGTGGATAATACACAAAAGTATTCCAGAGACTTTCAAGGCCACATTACACATTTATACCCCTAGTATCAGAAACCCTTTCACCTCCTCTCACAGAAGCCCTCTACACTTGATTTTAGCAAGAAGGTTTGGGGTTTTTGTTTGTTTTTTCCTAATATTACTGCACCTGAAAGTAGTTCTTGGATAGCAGCACATGAGCACAAGTTAATGAAAATGCTGGGCCACAGCATAAAGAGATACCTATCCTTCCTGCCGCTTAAGACAGCCTTGCTACAGACCACAAAGCTTATCTGACTAGGAACACTGGGTGATATATAAGCTGCTCAAAGCAGTGTCAGGAACACAGTTTGCAAATCAGCTTAGACGCGACCTTCAGAGATGATCCGGCACCACAGCACCCAGGAAGGTCTGTACTTACAAACCCACAGACCCTTTCGTCCTGCAAAGCATGGACGGATTGTATTTCCACCATCCAAGCATCAATGAGCACTTCCAACACTCACTACCTTCTGTACTGCGAGCGCATTCAAGTCTCTTCTAGACCGCCAGCCAAGTTGCTCCCCTTCTGAGGATGCATAGGTATGTTAAAGCCTTTGAAACGCAGGGAGACCTCCCCTTCCTGCAGTCCTAATCCAGCTCTGGGGCAACAACACAAGAGGGATGTGGAGCTGCTCTAGTGCAAGGGGCACCTGCCCACTGCAGAGGTTGGAACTGGATGAGCTTTACGGTCCCTGCCAACACAAACCATTCCATGATTCTATGAAAATTAGAGCTTGATAGAGTTTCACACAACAGTGTTGGACACAGACAACAGCAGTCTGGATGATGACTGTCTATGGGTGTTGAATTTGCAATACTTCATCTTCACTGACAACTGAAGCTCTTCAGCTAAGCCAAAGACAGCCTACAAACAATCCTGAAATTGGCTACAGGAACTGACATGAATATTTCTCAGCTTTCCCATTGCTATATGATTACACGTAGTCTGGGTGGTGAAAGGAGACTTCCCAGTCTAGACAGCACGGCTGTAGGCTCCATTTCCACCTCCAATGTTAACTCCAAGAAGATCGAAAATGCCTGATGTTTAATGCAGAACTGAACTATCCCGATCTTCAAAAACAAACCCAGAAAACAAACAAGAAGAAAGCCACCACAACCACACACGAGAAACCTGCTGTAAATAAAAGGAAGGAAGAGAAACTGGGTTGCTGAGAAGAGGGCTGTCCTGTCACAGCCAATAGATCTGATGCCGGATAGATTCTGATATACGCGCACACAGAAAGAGCATTATTTCCAAGCTTGACGCTGGGAACAGCAGAGATCTATCTGACAAACAACCTCAAGTGATGCTTAGGTTTGGAAGCAGCATCATGCACAACCATGGTTTGTCTTTGTACAGCTACCATATAAAAACAAACAGAACACACAGGCTGTCGGAGCTGCCTGCAATCTTTACATCCTGCCATTTCGAACATACACAGCAGAGATGGCATGAGAGAGCACCGAAGAATTTCAAATCAATGATAACAAATCCAGACAGGGGACAGAGAAAGGTTCCACAGCACTCATCACCGATATCCAGAATCACACAGCACTCAGAGGTGTACAACTGCAAGGGCCACAGACGTCACCTGTGAGTGCCACCTGCCAAACGTGCCACATCCCCATCACCCACACCTGGGATTAGGATTTCCCTGCTCCCTCCTTTGCCCACTTTGTTCCAATACATCTCATAGTCTTCTATCAGAACCCCTTTGCACCATGCTGAGAGGATTTTCAGTCACGTCATCTAAATCCCACTTCCCTCACTCACTCCCTTGGCTTGGAGCACACGTGGCCAGGAGAGAACAATTTCACATCACTGCAGCTATTTACCTGCAGTTTTCTTCTACACTTAGCTACTTCTCCAGCTCACGCTTTGCACAGACTGCCAAGCAAGCAGCACAAGCTGGGTTTATCAGCAATTCATCAGTCTGAGACTTCCCTTGAACGTCTGAGCCTCCATAGGATGAGAACTGAGGAATGCATGCAGTACTACTAGCACTGTTAAAACAGGTTATGCCATACCTGCATTTGGTCTTGCCTCCCTTGCTCACCTCCATCTTGCTCATTAGTGCACTATGGTTTCCTTCTTCTAAAAGGTGCAGATTAAATCTCTCCTTGATCATATGCAATGGCAACATAATGACTTATTTTACTTTTCTGCTTTTAACAAAACCAAAGAGCAATGGGAAAGGCAAAATAAAAGAAAAACCTCATCTGTTTCAGGCATCTGAACTTCCTCAGATGCTGTCATGGTTCATCATTGAAATAATAAGGTGTGATTTCTTTAATATGTTAATTACATAAATAGGTACTTAGGAACTACTTAAACAGGAGATAATTTACCCCATTGACTGCAGAAGTCCATGTGTCAGCACATCTGCTGCATGGGGATATTAAATCTGTTCACACAAAACTCATCCTCTCTGTGGGGAAGAGGTTAGTAGTGTGAGACCCGAAGCAGAGGCTCTGGGTTTTATCCAACAGGCCCTAAAGACTGGCACAATGGATACTGTCAGCAAGGGCTCTGGATTTGAAACACCCTGTATGAACTTGCCTCCGGGAAAGAAATGGAACTTTCAGTCAGGAAAGTCTTCTATGTGTCTGCTTTACTGTCAGAAGCTTCTGCTCTGTGGTAAGAGCAATGCTCAGCCACCCAGCAGCCTTTAGAGGAACGCCATTAGTGTGATTATGCACTTAAAGACTAGAATGGCAATGGTGGTTGATGTTTAGAAGAGTGCATGGAGAGCAGCTCAGTTACAGGGTTAGCTTTGCCTTGGTTCACCCTCCCAGCTGCTGCTGGAGGAGCTCCACACCATTATTTTAAGAAGCTGATGGTGAGGGCCTCTCCTCCATCTATCACATTCATTTCACACTACTTCCACAACACAGGCTCGCAGGGAAGGGTAAGTGGCAGAAGACTCTGGAGGTGCAGAAAGCAATTGCCAGGACTACAGTTAATGAGAGGAACAGAAACACAAGCCTGGTTTCCACGTCCAGCAAGCACACAGCAAGCTCTCTTGAGCAGAACAAGCTCTGTTTGCTTCCACATCATGCAGCCACAGAAATCAAACCGATGCTCGTATCAGGCGAATGAACAGTTAGAGCTGTTCACCACACAGTTATGGTTTTGCAGGACCACTCTAATAGGAGCAGTTCACTGAGTGGACACTTCACTTTAGCTAGAAAGGGCAATACCCTCCATACCCTCATAAGGCAACTCGGAGCACAAAATGAGCTCCTGACACTCCTGCAGTCTCTGGCAGCATGTGTCTGCTCCCAAGGACTTCAGAGCCTCCCTAGGTTAAGCTGGGCTTTGCAAACATTCCCTTCCCAAAGACATTAACAGCCACTTTATCAATCCACATACACGGAAACGTGCAGCCAAATATACATACCCCAAACACGTGTCGCATGCACAACAGAAGCATGCCCACACACCCTCACTCACAGCCAAACACAGTATAAATAACCCATATAAATAGGCTTGCTTAAATAAAGTCTCTTGTTTAAATAAGGCCGACATAAATACTCTGTTTTTTGCTGCCTGCTGCATCTTACATTCAAGTCTGGAAAGTGGCAACCACGTTGGAATGACTGGAGAAACCCCATCAAAGCACATTAACACCCCACTCGGAGTCAACAGATGCGAAGGGCAGGTGAGCTCAGCATCCTGATGTAACATATGGCTAGTGAAGACTGTGGGAAAAGGAGGAAAGGCAGGCAAGGTTTTGTGTGTGTGTTACTAATACCTCTTTATCTGATAACAAGGTAAGCGTTAGCAAAGACAGGCAAGGGAGGAATTGCAACCAGAGATCCTCGGGCACTAAAGCAGCAACCCCCAAAAGTCGAGGTATAAAAATAAACCTTACACTGTCTGTTGGGAAAAGGGAAAAAAAGAATAAGTATCAGAAAAGGAAAGAGAGCTTTCCCTTCTTCCCCCCGCCTTCGGAAGGACACCAGGTGACCGTCCACACTCCTCACTCTGCCCATGTCTATTCATCAATATGGCGTCAGGGACGTTCTGTGTCTTATCCTTTCCAAAACACTTCAAGGAGCTGTGAAGACTGTTTTCCCTGAAGATGGGTAGGAAGGACCGGCTGTCAGAAAGGACTCTCAATCTCCCTCCAGAACCCGACTTCACGTTCAGCCCACGCACCAGGCCCAGCTCTATCAGTGTTCTGGCTCATTTTGTCAGGGCTGTTGCATCTGCTCAAGCTTCCTTCCCACTAATGAGCCTCTCCCTAATCACTCTTCCCAGTACGTATTTCCACAGTCTCAGTCATCCATACTAAAGATGCTATCAATACTGTAGCATGGCCACACTTGCCATCTCGGAGGCAAATCTGGCCTTGCTCTTGCTCTCTTCATTGAGCTCTCTGCTCTTTGCAATGGTAGGTGGAATGATTTATTCCTCTTCCAAGGGAAGAGGCAAATTTATAAAGGTCAAGTGACGCAGAAACAGCTACAACAGTGGGCACAAGTTCTCTTCTCCTTCCATTCCCCAGCCTCTGAAGCACAAGCACATGCACAGTGCTAAGCCAGTAGTATTTCTACCTGTTATATTACCCCTTATTCGGGGTTGGACCATTTTCATTCCATTAATGCTTTCCTCTAAACACATTTCAGAACTGGTAAAAAAAAGATATTAAAAGGATTGAGGTTTAAAAAGGTTTCTGTCTTCCTTAACCATGCAGGGATCTATTTTCAAAGCAGCATGCCAGGAGTATTCCACGTGACTCCCATTCATGTTAAAATTAGAGTCACCAGAATAAACCCCATATGCTGCTTTGAAAAGGTACTGCAACATGTCCAAGGAAAATTTCTGCAGCTTAATGGTGCTCACACAATTTTGCTGCCTGTTTTTCTTCCGTTGATTCCTGCATATATTTTTAAACACCTTTTCCTGTCTTTAAATAACACTGTGTACTATTTGGAAAAATAGAAGTGATTTGCTGGTTGTCTTGGTTCCCCTGCAGCCTTTTGCTTTTACAATTATCAGCCCAACCATGATAGCTTTGCTCCGTAGGATGCAGAGCTTCCAGTATCACTCTTTTCTCGAGTGCTGCTCAGTAGTTTTGAGCCTGAATAGCCTGAAACTGATTTTCACATCTGGACAGCAGGGAAGTTGCTTCAGTGCAGGCTGAGGCACAGTCTCTCCTTGGCAATAACAGCACTGCTGCTTGTATGAAGCCAAGCAATACGAATGTAGGATTCTACATTCGAGGTCCTGATCCCACATAGGGATCTTCTGGCCAACAGAACATCTGTAACATCTGTGGCAGCCACAGAAGCCCACTCACCCACCCAAAGCCAGCTGCAGCACTGTGAGCACAGCTTGTCCTGGTTTGCCTTGGTCACCACAGCCAGCACGGCCTACGCTGCGCTCACGTACACACACACTGATAAATACAAGTTCATTATTAAGTTTGGCATTTACAACCACAGACTTCTGGGTCATTTGAAGAGAGAGAGGGGAAAATATCAGCCTGTGACAGCTCTGGTTCTCGTCATTGCCCTCTGACTCCCACTGCTTACTAACATGCTGTGCGTGAGACACCGTGCGCAGAAAGACAGTGTGAATGCCACCTCTGTTACTTCCCTCATCCTTCTCATTGCTGCCCCAAACTGCAGCGCGTTTCCATTTCAGCCACTTACATCAACCCTGCACCTAACCACTTGGTTACTTTACAGGATGTAACGAGGGGAAAGACATTTTGCTTACATGTGGAAGGTGCTTCCACCACAAGAAAACACCCAACAAACAAATGTCTCCTTGCTAACAGAATCAGGACACAAGAAGGAAACCAAGATAGGGCTGCCCTGCCATTAAAGCATTGGCAATTTAACCAGGGGCTAAGTTCCTACCTCGACCACTAGTTTTCCAGGCAACATGCAGCATGACATCATTGATGTATCGTTGGGATCCAACTAAAAACTGCTCAACATCACCTTTCCCTTCTCCTTTGTTACCCTTTGTACATTCTGTCAACCCAAGTGGCGGTCTCCTGTGGCCGGAAACCTGTGCTTAAAACAAATACCTACAACTTCCCAGGAGACTGGAGTGTGAGCTTGCACAGGGAGCTAGAGCCCGCATGCAACGGAGCTTTAACTAAGGCAGAGGTTTGCGTACCAGACCAGCACTTAGAAAGAAAACAACCCAAATCCAAGCACAGAACAACAAACATCCCCCAAACCGATGCACTAGGAGCCAAACCTCGCCCTGCAATCCCTACACATCACCTGCTTTAAGCATCAGGGCTCAGATGGGAGCTGCTGTGGTTGGACAGGATGCCACGTCAGCTGAGCTGTGTAAAAAAGCTAAATACTGGTAGGGAAATATTCTGTGAATATTTAGTGAAACAAATATTTAGAGAAACATTTAAATATTCAGTAAATATTCAGTGACGCTTTCTTACCTAAATGTTAGCAAGAACTTTGAGGAAAAGCTTTCGACCTTACATTTCTGAAGGAGCCTGAATGCCCCCGAGTAATGATAATTCTGCTGCCAGAGAGAAAACGAAACTGCTCGAAAGGGGTCACTGCAGTTAATGGGGGAAGCCTGGCTTCTTCAAAGTAGTTCCTGCATCCATCACAAGGATCCTTTGCACCCTCTTTAACATTAGAAAAGAAGTACAGGACTGGTTGATGCTGCACCCGTGTTTGTTTCGGTGCAGATGAGGTGAACAACTACTTCTGCCTGTTTCCTACTGGATAAGAAAGCAATTTGCACACATAAAGCTAGAGTAGTTCAGGTTGTCAAAAGCTCTGGTCATTACCAGGTCCTGCAGAGAAAGCAGAAGTAACCTCAGCCTTAAGTCAGCATGCGCAGGGCCTTGTCTGGGCAAGTTTTGGGTTTCTCCAAGGATGAAGATTCCATCATCTCTCTGTACAACCAGCTCCAGTGCTGCACCACCATCAGTAGTTGGGAGTATTTCATCCTTATGTCCTACCAGTTTCCCTCACTGCAACTCGTCCTTCACTGTGTTCTGATAGGGGTATGCATCTTCCCTACACCTTCATGTTCAGGTAGTGGAAGAAAACACAGCTGGATCCACCCTCCTCCCCCCGCCTGTTCCAGGATGAATCCAGCTCCTTCACATCCCCCTTGAACACCACGCACTCCATCCCTCTTGGCCCTTTGCTGGACTAGCTCCACTTCACCAATCTCTCCCCATTACTAGGGCACATAACTGGACACACTCTTCCCACTGTGGGACTAATCCCTTCCTCTGACCTGCCAGCTAAGCCTTAGCTAATGCAACCCAGCACGCAGTTAGGCCACATCACACACTCATGGTACTCATCAACACAGCAACCATCCTATAAGCAATCACCTACAATTATAGCTGTAAAACAGAGTAGTCTGAGTCCTCAGCCTGCGCTGGCGATCACCCATCCTCAGCTTGCTGTGCTGCAGAAATTAGTATCAAAGCCCTGGCCATCATCGAAATCAACACTAGGTGCTGAAGTGTTACTCGAGTACTAAAATCAAGAAGCGTACAGAAGGAAATTAGAATCATCAGATCCTTTCAAATGATAATAACAGAAGCAAATTGAGGAGCTGTGAAACATCCTGTTCTCTAGTGCTTAAAAGCAGCAAGATAGTGAAAAACCTCTAACCCATGCAAAGCCAGGTAAGTTTCATGGAGGGATTTTCTTTCTTTTCTCCCCAAACAGAACCACCAGTTTAACGATTTTGCTTTAGCTGGAAAGATTTTGCACAGTGGAGAGCCATTTGGGCACATATGTAACTGAAGCCATTTGCAAGCTGCACACATACAGTACCTTCTACCTGAGGTTTATGTCCCAGATTGGTGGTGACAGTCCTTTTCTCTATGAGGAATCAGGCTAGATAGAAGGATAACCAGACTATCTTCATGAACTGGCTTCCGATATTCTACGACCTCAAAAGGTCTTTTCTGATGTCTTGGCAGGAGATGTGGATGTGCAAAGCAGTCAGCAGGTATCCAGTGTACAGCAAGTGAGAAAAGTCATTAACACCCTCGCTAGGACAGGTGGAAGTGCTGTAAGAGCCATGCCATTGCTCCAAGGAAAGGGAACAGGCAGGGAGAAACACCGGGGAACAGATATCTGGAGGTGAGAGAACTGAACAGGGAAATAGGCTGAAGGAAGCTTCACAGAATGAGTATCAGTTGTATGACAATCAGATCAATTCAGGTTTAAAAAGAGATTTGCCAGGAAGAAAAAGCCCTTTAACAACTCCCAAATCCCTGTATGACATAGAAAAGAGTTCTTGGAAGGAACCTGCAAATCCTGACAGCTATGACATTCCATCCTTCAGCTCACGCATCTGACTTCACAGAAATAAGGACGTGCCCTTTTCCTGCTTGGTGACTTCTGAGATGGCATTTTCACCATGAAGGACTGATCAGTTGCTTCTGAACAGTGCCTTCATCACTGCCTTGGGCAGCTCCATTGCCCTTCTCTGGCCCCGCTCCAGCACCTCAAGGTCTCTCTTGTAGTGAGGGGCCCAGAGCTGAACAGAGATTCAAGGTGCAGCCTCACCAGTGCCCAGCACACGGGGACAATCACTGCCCTGGCCCTGCTGCTGCACTGGTGCTGACAGAGGCCGGGATGCTCTATAAGCATCCTTGGCTACATGGGCACAGTGTGCTTTTCCTCTCAGCTCCCGCAGCCCTCCTGCCCCACATGCCTCCACCACAGCTGCTCACAACGTACACTGGTACCCAGGTAGCAGGATCATTGTGTCAGATGCTGACCACTTACCTCATGTGCTACATAGAGACATGCCTTAGCAGCAACTGACTGGCAACAGCCTCTTTAATGGTGACTGACATGTCCAGCCAAGACAATGCGGGAGATGGAAACTGAAAACAATGAAGGACATTTGTATGAGGTGACAACAAAGCTCCCTGGCTTTGCTCAGGAAACACGCATGAAAGGTTTCTGCTGCTCTTTTCAACCATGGTGCTATTTAGATCACAATTACTTAAAGCAAAGCAACAATAGTACAGATGATTCTGCTACTCAAAGGCAGGCTATAAAAATCTCGTTGTCAGCTGCATCATTCATCACCATCACCTCATTTCAACTTCAACAAAATCTCCGAGACATCACCTCCCTCCCCTTCCTCCCCTTCTTTATTTGCCTACAAAATAGGGCCGATAGTCTGGGGAGCTCTCAGGCTCAATTCCATGCATTGTGATTCACAAAATGAAAATCTGGTATTATATGCCCACTGACATTCACATCAGCGGCAATTCATGCAGCAAAAAGCCATATGCCATGCGCCTCTGATTTAACTGTACTACAAACGATATCCTACAAAGGAGAAATAAAAATACAGAGACAAGAGTGCTTCCCGGGATCTCATTATTATCCACGCTTTAAGACAGGAATGACAGGGGCAACACCACAAAATAGGCTGTTTTGCTGACAGTTCCAGTTAGGTTTTGTCATTTCCCTTAGTGACTAACACACTCCACATGCAAAGGAGGAACTCTTTCCCAGTGCAAAAGGGTTCCAGAGAGTATAAACCAAAGAGGTTAGCAGAGATAACCTGCACTCAGAGCTCCTCCTCTGGTTATCAGGCTTTCCACCCCACCATCTTTTTGAAGGCTGAAGTGTTTATTGGTTTGATCAGCACCCACAGAGATGAAAATGGAGAGTGCTTTGAAGACACATAGTGCCAACAGCTTCCAAAATTGCCATCTCCAGGGTGTAAACA
Organism: Forpus xanthops; assembly: GCA_032466535.1. Lineage (NCBI taxonomy): Eukaryota > Metazoa > Chordata > Aves > Psittaciformes > Psittacidae > Forpus > Forpus xanthops. Next base: position 43,324 of record JASSUY010031154.1, on the reverse strand, counting down.
GCCCCGTATGTGTTCACAGGCACACAGAGCCTTCATCAGAAAGCTGGGGGGTAACGTGCACTCTGCTAGGCTTTCCTCAAATAAGGAACTCCACTGCTGAAACCAACAGCAACTTTCACCACTGGGACAAGGACTGGACAAACAAGCTTCTGACCAAGGAATGGATATAACAACGTTCTGTTGAGACACCCCCTCCTTACCTTTCTGCTTGAAGAACCCATCTTTCTAAGGGTACCCACCCTGGCACACAATTAGGCTGAACTTCAGCTTTAGAGCACTTCTCCTTTCAAGCCTATGCCTGCTGTGAAACTGCTGCATGTGTTCACTGGAGGATGGCTGAGCTGGGATGCTGTCAAGATGTGCCCCTGCTACTGAGGGCCTCTGAAACCTCCTGGCAAAGGCAGAAAGCGGTAAAGATACTCCTGTAATGAAAAAAAGATCTTTGCACCAGAAAACCGCCCATAATCTACAAAGTGCAGGGAAGGGGCACGTGCTGCTCCTACTGCTTCATTATCCAGGCCAAGCACCAACATGCCACACGTTAGCTTCCCTCAGTGTATCTGCATTCCTGACAGCGCTCATTAGCACTGATCCCTTTCAAAAGGAACAACCAGCTACCTTTGAAAACATGACACCCTTGTTCAGCTCCATTGAGTGTCACAGTCTGGACCTTTGGGGCATGAACACGCCAGGCTGGATGGGGCCTGGAGTGAGCTGCTCCAGCAGGAGGTGTCCCTGCCCGCGGCAGAGGGTTGGAACTGGATGAGCTTTAAGGCTCCTTCCAACCCAACCCAGGCAGTGATTGTACGAATACCTAAGTCAGACGTTACAGAGCGATGCCCCAGTGAGTGGAGGACCACATCCGCACTGCCCTGAACACCTTTCCTGGTTCCTGCAGCGGGAAGCTGCAGATGGGTAACAAACTGGCTCTGACAAATGCAGTGGGACACATCTGGGGATCTGAGAGGTACAGACAAATGAACCGAGAGGACTGAACAGAGCCATTCCGTTCCTAACTGGGCAGCTGATGAAGGGGCAAACCTGCCACAGCCTGGCCACCGAAAGCACAGAATGCTGACCAAACACTAGGGAAAAGTCTTGCTACATGACATTGCACTGCTTGAAACACCATTCTAACAGAAGGGGCTGCTAACAAAACAGACCTGGCAACCTCCCTGCACCCAAACCAGGGCGATTCCCACTTGGGGCGTGGGGGTTTCCATTCAATCACAAAGTCACTATTTCTGCACAAGCTATGCAGCAGACCTGCAAAATGCCAGCTGTGGTACGTGTTTAACACAGACACATTCCACAATGAATGATAAAATATATCTATAGCAATTACCCATTTCCAATATAAGTTAATAAAGTGCTAATGGCCTCAGCTGTGGAAATGTGGAATTTAATTTGTGCTCATCTGCCGAAGCCTGGGGAATACTGAATTCACTCCATGTGAGAATAATCTATTTGCTGTACCCCTGACTGATACAAACAAAGTGCCACCAAGGGAAGGTGCACTAAAGTTGACATGTGCCATCATCACACGTTTCCCACATTGGGAAATGCAAACAGAACACCCTTCCAAAGCTGCTCTCAAAAGAGGCTCAATTCATCTGCTTCAGACCGCTGAAAACAGCCATACAAACCCAATACATGCTTCGGAGAGCATCTGTCAAGAGATACTTATCATACCTCTTGTCATTGAAAGGAAAAGGGAATCACAGGTGAACTTACAGACTGACCAAAGGATCTTACTTTCAAGTTTGCTTGATTAAGTTTCCTCCTGTTTGAGGGACTGGTTCTTTCCTGCTCCTGAAGCATCATTTGCCATCATCCTGCAAGCATCCCTGTGAGCAGCATGGAAAGAGGGGCAGAAACACAGAGGAAAGCAACACCTCTGGGGCTGGAGCTGCTGCTGCAGCCTGGAGCTCATCTGGAGTAATGGAGGAGGATGGAGAAAATGGGCAGACATCCCGTATCTGCTTCTGCCCTTGATGCTGCTACACTGCCAAGGCACCCGAGCTCTGGTGCCTTTGCTCCTGCCTGCAAGAACTGGGGTTATCAAGATGCAGGCAACCCTGCAAGTGCAGAATACTGCTAGTGCCACTAGAGGGGACCACTTGAGCATGCCAGGAGACCTGATCCTGCTGTAGTCAGGCACAGAGCTGCCTTGGCAAGGATGAGGTCGCAGGCAGGGGTGATGTCGGACAGGCTCTGTGCAGCCTGGATGCCCCCAGTTTGCAGAGCACTGCTGAGTCGTCCCTTCATGGCCCCAGAGAGCAGATTTCCTTGCTTATCAAGTTAAACCTTTAACAGGATCTAACTGAAGAGGGAGACTGAGCTGAGCTCTGGGGCAGAAGCTGTTCCCTGTGAGGGTGCTGAGCGCTGGCACAGGGTGCCCAGAGAA
>JASSUY010031154.1:30657-40817 GCA_032466535.1 Forpus xanthops | reverse complement strand
GGTTGGACACAGGGCTTGGAGCAAGCTGCTCTATGGAAGGTGTCCCTGCAATGGCAGGGGTTGGAGCTGGAGGAGCTGTAAGGTCCCTTCAACCCAAACCAGTGTGGGATTTCATAACCCAGACAAGCTGGTGTCAGCTCCTCTGTCCCACTGCTGCTCTGACCCTTTCCAAATCACACTCTATACTTTCACCTCCTTACGGGTAACTCACATTATCTGACAGTGACACACACTTCCACACAAGCACAGTCCTTAAAAGCCTGCCCTGGAACACGCAGCCATATTTTGAACCTGGCTTCACACAATTACTCAGCCTACAGCTCCCGCCAGCATGTCCAAACTGGAGCAGCCGAGAAACCCATGGCTGCGAGCAGGGGAATGGCTTCTCCATCTTTATGTTATGCTTGGTTACCTTTATTGTTATCTTGTCAGCGAGCAAGAAGAAATGTTCACAGGGTCTGAGCATGAGCAATAAACATCCTCTGTGCGTATCAAATGCCTCAGTGTTTGCTTTGGTGTTTAATTACAGGACTCACGTAGGGCATTTATCGCGTGCATCTGCTGCCACTGTGAACAACGCCTAATCTGATTGCCACACAAGGCAGTTTGTTATGTGTATACCTGTCAGTGGCATATATTATCATCATGCTGAGCAGATGCCACTCCTGCATGGGGATCCAGTGCTGCAGCATCGTGTGTTACTGAAACAGCCAGACACAAATGCATTTGCTCAAGATACCCACTGTGAAATGAATGCTAGCTTTGCCAAAATGCAGAAACCAGAGGTTTTGGGGTCTGCTCCCCTGGTCACAAGATCAATTTCACAGAACTCTTTAAAAGCTGGTGGTTTATACCGTGATGATCTCAAACACATGGCCAGAGGGCAACATAAATTAACTAGAGTTCTCAGGAATAACAAAAAGCGCCCATAGCATCATTAGCCAACCTTGTCCCACTCCCCTGCTCCTTAAACCTTCAGTGTCAGTGAATGCAGATTTTGATTTCAAGCATCACACACCATAGGACTTCTGAAGTTTGTCAGTCCTGCCATCCCCTTCTTAACTCTAGCCAAGTTAAAAGGATTACCTTGTTATGAGTACTCACTTCTGGCTGTCTAAGACCCTGTGAGTATGCTAACACACTAATAAAAGTAGCTATCATTGTGCCCATTCTCTACAAAGCAGACTCAAAAGGTTGGTAGGCGGATCAACTTCATCTTTTTCCTTCCATACTGGGACTGGAAGCAGTCCTTTTTACTCTTAATGGGTTTTTAAAGAGCACTACATTGGGCACAGTATTAGCAAACGGTTCCTGTTGCTCTTCAGGTCTCATAAGACAAGCTGCGGCTGGGCTTTCAGCTAAAATAATGCATTTGCTCGCCCTTCCTCCTATTAACATGTGAGCTTCAAGCCTACAGAAAGCAGCAGATTGAATCCTCTGGAGACCAGGGGTGAGAGGATAATCTTGGCCTACAAAATACCCTATCTGTGGTCCCCTTGTCTCCGGAAAAACAGGATGTGTATTTTACAACACCACTAACAAGATGGTCATCTCATGTAGATCCTCATTAGGGCAACACAAGCGCATTTACCCAAGTACAACCCATGGGTATCAACAGAACAAATTCCATTTGGAGTTTTACAATGCGGCCATCACCTTGAATTCCACACCAACCAATTCAAGTGCACCTTAGTCTGTATGGCAGTAGGGCCTGATTACCACGAGCAGAGTATAGGTGGTTCCTACATGAGGGAAAACTGACTGATGGGTACCTAATTAAATGGGCAGGCTGGTGATGAAGGTTTCTAGGCGCTGGAGTGCAACATAACTCAGTCCAGTTTTCTTCCAGCCAGCACTGCCTCCAAAAATCAATACACAGTCCTTTCTTCGGCCGCAATAAAACATGTAGAATTATGTAAAGCTTGCAGAGAAGATTACATTTTCGAGGCCATAAACCATGCTGTCTGCTCACAAATGACTGCAGAGGACAGAGCTTGGAAAGTGTCCTTTGATCATCTGAAGGCTCAAAGGAAAACAAAGAGTTTCAAAGGGAACGGCTGCCACTTGCACGTCTGTCAAACCCACTGCATCTTCATTTCTCTAGAAACCTCACCAGACTGAATTATGTACGGCTTAAAATGTTCTAAAGGCATAATGTGAGCTTAGCTGCCTGACTGAATTACCCTATTCAGACATCTACCAGTATACTGAGAGACTGCAGAAAAGGCTCTGGGTCTGACAGTGCCATGCTACCACCATAGGGATCCAAAGAGTTTCTTGAATGCAGAAGTTGACAAAAGGTGTCTCTTTTACTAAATGAGAACTGGACAGATTAAGCATAACTGTTTTACTAAAATACCCGAAAATCCCTCCAACTATGAGCAAAGTGCTGTTTTAATTATTACCCTTTTTTAAGCTTTAAAAATGAAAAAAGCCCTATCTGAAATCTCCACAACATGAATTGAGGACTACGATGGCATAGTAGGCCTCTGTGTCATCCAAAGAAAGCCTTCATCTGTGGCTTAAAACCCCTTGGGAACAGGCACTGAAACCTGAAGAGAAGTATTCAACCAGCTCACTTCTTTTAGCACCTATGATTCCCCAATGTGAGAGAGCAAGAAATAAATCTCTGTACGTGCACACAGACCTCCAACAGCCCCTCAACAGACAAGCTACTGTGATTAATCAAAAGCTTAAATTAACAAATTAAAGAGCTCCTTCAATTATGATGAGAGATCAAAGCAAATGGATTAGCTTTTAAGAAGCACCTCCAGGTCTCAAGAGTTACCATCCATTACACTGACAGTGTCCTATTTTGTTCTGAAGATTTGTGGGGAGGAAGGGAAAAAGAAAGCGAATGACCCCATCAGCCAGGTAGGTACTAAACCACAGCAAAGTGGTGTTTCATACATTACCATAACAATCAAGTAATTGAAAAACAGTAACACGAACAGAGGATAATTATTTCTTTTTCATATCAACTAAGCTACTGCTTCCTGTAGCGCATCTTCTGCTCTCTTCCCTTTTACTCCTGAAAGCATGGGCTGAATACCCTCTGGGTCCACACGGCTTGTGCCTGCCAAGTTTCCAACAGCGACTGCATAGGAACTTAGCACACAGAAAGATGCACAAGGAAGAGATGTGCCATGACCACCGCAGCCTCCTGCCAGGTAAGGATTAAACCGGTGTGGTTTAGTTTGCTGAAGCCACCCACCGACCAGACAGACAAAGCTTGGGTACCACCATGGTACATCATCCCCCGCAAACCCACAAGTGCTTCACAAGCAGACACAACAGATCCCTTTAGATATGCATCAGCTGAGTAACGCACATCACCACCACATGTCACTTGGAAGTGGATAAGAGCACAAAAATCTCCTTATGACTAAAAGAGAGGATTTAGATAAGCAGAAATAATTACAGAACTGTTAGAAATGAGTCGCAAGAGTTGAGCATTCCCTCCCCTTCAGGAGAACAGTTACAGTATCAAGAGTGATTTTTGCAGGCAGAGATCCTGGCTTCATTCCTTCTCTGAATTCCCTAGGATTGCTAACAGTATTCCAACTCAAATTGTGGGAACTAATGTACACCCTTCGTCCACTGAGACAGAAGGTCTGTAAGTAACAGGCAGCTGCTAGTACATTCATTTAAAACAACCACAGATAATGAAGTATTAAAAGAGCTGTTGCTTTTTAAGCTCTTGATTTCTGGTTCCTATATTGCTCAGTGTACTCTATGCTTCTCTAAGTAAAGAGCATGTCAGAAATTCCATGCAAGAACAAGCCTCCAGGTCACACACCTACAACAGCATACATTTTGGTCTCCCTGTCTCTCTTTTGACAGAGCTGAGGCATTGCTTGCAACTGTCTTACTACAAAGAACTCAACAAAGGTTATTCCACACTGTCCTAAGGATTTACCTTCACTCAGCAGTAGCAAACGGACATTTAGACCACTACAGTAATGACGGTTCCAATTAGAAGTTAGGCATGATCACTTACTAGTGCTCACGTAACATTTGAGTCTGGTGGCTTCAGAGCACTCATAGGGCGCATGCTGACACAGTGCAGCAGCCTCACTTGTCAACAGCTCTATAACCAATACATCCTAGGGGCAGATGTTGTCAAGATCCAGTCAAAGGATCCCAACCAAGATAAGGATGCCAGCTGTCCATGAGAGCACCAGTCTGTCATCCTTACAAAACACCAAAGAAAGGATTAAGCCTTGTAGTAGATTAGACAGTGACACCAATACGTCTAGGGACCATTAACACAGACAGGCCTGCTCTCCACAGCCTTGCTGAGGGTCAGGAGATCGGCCAAAACTTCCAGAACTCTCTCTTACCCCACAAAGGGCACAATACTGAGGAGTTTCTGCTTAGATTTTTGATTGGTTGGTCTGGTTTTAGTGGGATAAACTGCACAGCGCTTGCATCCACTCCTCAATATTTTATCACTTCAGAGCTCCCATGAAGTGAAAGGGATGCACGGAATGATCGCGGCAGCACTCTCTCTGCATTATTTACAGCCTCGGAGGCCGCAGCACTTCAGCGGAATATTGCCAACATAAAGAGCAGAATTTCCCCTAAAGCCAGGGGTTTGGTTTCACAGACTGCAGTTCAACATGACTGAGAAAGGTCCGTGAACCCCCCTCATATCTCTCATCCCTTACTCCGTCTCTCTAAATGCTGGTGCTCTGGTGTGCAAAGACTGCAAACAGGTAAAACCCCGCAGCTCTAGGCAGAGTGGGCGTTAGTAAATCCCTGTACCTTTAGGGAAGAATACATGTCCTCGTTTCACCATCGTGCATGGTTATTCCCTCCCCACCCTTCCTCTTGCCTTGTTAAAGTCCTCTGAAGTTGCCCTCATTTCCTTCCATGTCTTGTTCAAAAGCTGAATGCAGATACAGAAGAACTCCTCAAACGATCTGTCATGGGTGAAGAACATGGGATGGAAATCGTTGCAGGTCTCACTGGCTAGAAACAGAAAAACAAGGGCGGTGGAATAAAACATGTACAGGCAGGAGCTTCAAAACTGAACGCAAAACAGCCACAACAGAAAACAGTGAGAGGAATCCCAGTTCTAGTAGCAAAGGATGGCAAAACACCCCAAAAAGCAAACCAGCCTTGGTCTACGGTCTTAAAGACAACGAAACGCAGTACTGAGCCTATCTGCAGGAGACCAACAGCAAGAATAAAAGGAAGAAGCTGCCTATTTGCCTGAATATTCTGTCAATGGGTGATTGTTTGTGCCGTTTGTTGTTGAGGTTGGGACAGAGAGACACGGGGAAGAAGCACAAGTCTCCCCATCAAAATCATAGCTCTCATTGCACTGCTAGCAGCAAGTACGCATCGCCTGCTGAGAACCAAACCCTACACCCCACCAGTCACAAACCAGCACTAGATCTATGCACATACTGCAGTGTGAAGCTCTGCTGACACTGCGGACTGTCAACCATATTGTACATGGATATACCACAGAGGTAACCAGAGAAATTCAGACAAATGTGCAGACAAGAATGGAACAGATTTCATTTGTTCTTGGAAAATAACTGGAAACAAAAGAAGTAGATTTTCTGTCATCTGCCCCTCATCTGAGACAGAAGGACACCCCCTTCCCCCTGAAAACTCCCGATAAACCCAAACTACCCTTTTTTAACCTAATATTGGCTTTAAGGAAGGAAAAACGAAAGATGATCACTATGATGATCCCCAAAAGGCAAAGTACGCTTTGGCAAGACTGCTGTAAGTCTCCCTGAGCCAGGAATGGATTTTCCAAAGCTAAGGGCCGAAGTGCGCATCGGAGCAATCTGGAACAGAACAGGCTTCAGCCACGGGCTGAAAAGGATCCTTAATCCCCGCCAGGACGTGCAGGGCCACCGCAGCAGGATGCGTGTTTAGGCTCTTAAAAAACTAACAAAAAAGGCAAGTTGGCTAAGCCTCTGCCCATACACCCAGCCCTTACGTCTCTTCAGCTTTCACCTCTGCATGAGTGCTCCTCTGGACCTTTCCAGCAGTCACTCACATGCCTATACAGCAGCATCTTCCTTTACTTCAGAACCAAACAGCCACTGCTTCAGCAAGCTTCTTCCTCTTCAAGAACAGTGGAATTATTGGCCATTAGGATAAATCATCCTTTTCCTGAGCCTGGATCACTGCCTGACATCTGCTTTCTCCCAGGGGAACTGGAGAGTTAAGACTCTTTGCAGGAGAATGTGAAGTGCTAGGGCAGGCTAACTCCATCAGCTGCAGACACTTGCCCTGGGTACCTCTTGTAGCCACAGAACTGCCCTTTCAGCGTGTTTAGTTATCTCTGGTCACCAACACAGGAACATGAGTTGTGCTTAGAATCACCTGAACCCTCAAAGAAAAAGGGCTTCTGCTCCTTCACAACATGCAGTATTCCAACTATAGAGCAAAACTCTGAAGCTTAATTGTACATTTGAAGCTTGCTTTTAACATCAGATTTACCAAGATCTAATCAGTTCCCCAGCTACGTAGCGAGGATGAGCGCTAATTTTGGAACACAGGCTTAATTCTAATCAAGTAAACTCCATTTACTTCAAAAGGTGCGCAGTAAAGGAGGAATTACTCAAAGCAAAGACTGATATTTATGAGGCACAACTCAATCCCTTTAAAAGAATAAAATGTCTCGGGCATGATTTTTAGAGCACCTTCAGCTCCTGTCAATTCCACTGGAGCTGTAAGGGCTCAGCGCTTCCAATCATCAAACCTTCAGCCTGTAATAATGCCAGAGACACAACAGAACAGATTCTCAGAGGGCACTTGTCTTTAAGTCATGAAATACTATAATAATGAGAAGAGATAAAACAACACCAAGGATAAGAACGCAGCCGGTACCTTCGCTGTATAAATCACAGCACGCGACAAGGCAATAACCCTCGACACGCACTGGCCTTTCTCATCCTCCTCAGAGCCTGAGCTTCTCACTGCTCCCGCTCATAAAAACCGATAAATCAAAATTAATGGCAAGGCTGGGGTTTCTCAGAAACTTGATCATCAGTTCTAACTCATGCTCCTTATGATAATCAGTCCCGAACTGTATCGACTACATTGACTGTTCTGCATGCAGAATCAGAGGTGCCACTGACTCCCCTTGCTTTAGTTTTGTTCTAAGTAGGCAACATACTGTGTTTTATGGCTTTTCAGTCTGAAAATGAAAGCGTAAAAATCACTGTTACCAATATAATGATGTAAGTTAGGCCTGTTAGAAAGTGGGATCAATGTCTTAAAGCAAAAACACATCCAAAGAAAAATTCAAGACCACGTGATAAACAGCTTCCTCAAAATTCCCACCAGTACCCAGACAGTAAAGGAAAAACCCCACATCTTCTACTTCAAAGGTATCATCTTGTATGTCTCGAAAATTCCATCCAAACCAGTACAGTTGTCCCAAATATCAAACCCCCAAATGAAGCGCATGGCTGGAGTTTACATTATAGCAAACCTACAGGCTGCAGTTCATGTCACATCTGTGGTTTGTTTAAATGTCTAATAACAGACAGCCCTTGACCCATTATCTTCTTCCTCCTTAAGCAAGATGAGGATGAAGGAAAAGGCAGTATGTGTTACTGGTGGCTTCCACAACCAAGCCACAACCTGTGGCCTTTGCCTACTCTCTCCAGCCCTAAGTCAGCATCTCCAGTATCGGAACACTGCTGTCCCTGCAGAGCAGGCAAATTTAGAGCTGTGCAGTTGTACTAATTAAATTCTTGGATTTATTCTTTACTACCTTGCAATGTGACAAGCCCTAAACTGAAACAGGCACCAGCATCAGAATTATTTGGAGACCCTCTGTGTAAGAGCTGCATGCAGAATTCCTGCCCTTAAAGCTGGCACTCTCCAACCTTCAGTTAGATGAGCAGGGACTGACCGTGTTTATGACCACACAAAAGCACCGACTGAGCTGCAACGCAGGGACACAAATCATCATGATTATTTAATAACGCCATCAAGTTTTAATTACGCCTCTGTGAGATCACCTTTGGAAGGCAAGGCACAGATGCCTGGCCTACGTACAGCACGTGAGGATCACGGTTTTCCTTTCTTGGCACAGCTCTCGGAGCTGTAGATCAATGTGTCACCTCTCAGGACTCAAGCTAGTCCTTCAAGCTTCTGACTGATCTATAGCTGGGACTTGGAGGGAGAAGCTTAGGTCACTTCTCAACATAAACTGCACTGGCTAAAGAAAGAGCTAATTTCAACCTATGAGTCTACGTGGCTCCTTCAGAGTCTATTTTCAGGGTCTGCCCAATCACTTCCACTTGGAAAGAGAAAAGTAATGATTAAAATAACACAGTTCTTTTAGACCTTTTTTGTGTGCAATACTTGGAAGTTACACAGAGATAACCTCCTCCCAGAGCTACAGCAACAGAGGCGCAGAAATGCACCTCTCTAGGCAAGGCACTGCCCTTGACTTAAAGATACCTCTCCTCTCCTCCTGACTGCTAAACTGCTGTGTTGATACTCGACACTCATCCCCACCACATCTTTAAAACAACGTATGGTTGTTCTGACCTCCTTGTGAAGTTCTCCAATTCAAGAAATGAAAAAGGCTGTACTGGTGTGAAAGCAGACTAAGAAATGGCCGTATGTGTCATGAAGAGGAAGCTTTGATTTCAAGAACCGCTCAACCCATTATGCTCAAAATCCAAAGGTGCTGCTACAATGGAGTGATGAGGTGACTTAAACAGTCATTTCTTTGGCACATTTAAGGCTTGGACCCATCACACTGGGAATGCATATGAAACACAATCTACTAATCACAAATGAGCCGCCTCTTTCATGAATGCCAGCCACGTACAACTAAATGCAGTAACAACAGACTTGATTAAGCAGATAATAAATAAAAGTTATACTGTTGCTCTAAATTCCCTGATATCTCAAAAGTAGGCAGAGAGCTCAAATCAACTGAATTACTTAGTAAGCTGCATAAATACAGTCACCTGGTGTTGATGCTGTAACACATGAAGGGACAGATCTGTAGTGAGAAGCTAAGCCTCTGTGCTGGGGATGGCATTAACAGACCCTGAAATTCATCAAGAAAAGCACTCTAGAATTGCATCAGCATCACTGGGAGATGAGGGAAGCAGCGATGCAGGGCCTTGGGGAACTGGGTTAAGCCCCATGGACAGAGGGATTTGAAAGCACGTCCCTGTCTGAAAGGTCCCTGGGATGCAGGCAACCCAACCTGCAGAGCCCTGTGTTTGCTGTTACTGAGCTGCTGCTTAATTCTGGGTGAGTCACTTATCCCCTCTGTCGTCTCCCCCAATTTCACAGAAGGAAGATGATATTTGATCAGAGAGGAGGCGGATGGAAAAATCCATTGCACTTTCTGGAGCAGCAAGATCCACAAAAGAAGGGTGCAATACGCACCTTGGAAATACCATCTCCGTTTTGGCTCAGCCTCCTCTGGGTGTATTATCTGCCAACAACAGAAGGCAACCAAAGAGCAACTAATCCTCACAAGCTCTCAGGAGAAGCAGCGCTGGAATTTCTGTCTCTCCCTAAAGATGCAGCACAGCAAAAATAACTCCTGCCATGACGGCCTTTACGCACGCAATCAGAGCCTCTGAGTAACAGGGTACATAAGAAAAAGCACACCTAATACTGCAGAAACACAGCGATTGCTAAGTTATATCTGCCACTGATCCCTGCAGTCTGCAGCAATAACATCACAGAAAACCTCCGGCTACTTTTCTGGCACATGACAGGGAAACTGTGTAATTTAAGGCAAGGAAGGTCACTAGCAACAGCAGTGCAGTAATGAAATAGCAACGCTGCTGCCAGAGCCGTAATTTGCTTTCCTAAGGAGCAGTACTGTTTAGAACGCTCAACTGGTAGTGCATCAAAAGCCCCTTGTCCTTTTCACGTTGATTGAGAGAAGGATACAAGCAACTAAGCTTCAAAACACGGCAAAATAATGCAAGCTAACACACATCTGTTCAATTCCAATTCTAGGTGAACTATGGGAGGGGGTTTGCTATGAAACAAAAGGGGGTAAGGAAGTGCGCTGCACCACTCAACTGCACAGGATGTGCCACACAAGGGATGTAGGGACAGGACAAGGAATGGCTTTAACTGCCAGAGGGGACACTGAGATGAGCTCTGGGGCAGAAGCTGTTCCCTGTGAGGGTGCTGAG
>JASSUY010031154.1:0-30353 GCA_032466535.1 Forpus xanthops | reverse complement strand
TGTGTCTGCAGTGCTCAAGGCCAGGTTGGACACAGGGCTTGGAGCAAGCTGCTCTATGGAAGGTGTCCCTGCCCGTGCCATGGGTTGGAGCTGGAGGAGCCTTGAGGTCCCTTCCAACCCAATCCCTTCAATGCTCCTCTGGGAGTGTGGGTGCAGGGGTGTGCCCCAGAAAATGTCACACCAGACAGGGGTATCAGCACTGAATCCAAATCCAAAATCACAGCACCAAGGTAGCACACACAATTACTGCGCATGTAAGGCAGGGGAAAAATCCCCCATCTCTTAACATGGGATGCAGCATTTTCAGGGCACCAGAAGCACCCAACAACACGTGGCTATAAGAGACCTTCAACAACTCACCTTACCTGGTCAAAGATTTAGTTGGAATAGAAACAACTTGACACTGCTAAACACGCAGCAAAACTGACTCAAATGCCTCATAAAGACCTAAGGTAGCAGCACTGCTCTGAACTGATGAGACTTCTCGTTAGAGGAGCTAGAGAGGGAAACTGGAAGGAAAGCACACATAAAAGGCTTCCCACAGTCTGCAAGCTTTCTGTCTGCAAGGCTGAGAATAAATCCCACTAAGCAATGAAAAACAAGGATTCCATGAAGCCTCAAGCCTGCCGAGACTGGCAGGACCAGGATGCTTATGGCACGTGCAGCCCCAAGCTCGTCACCAACTTACCCAGATTTGCTTTGTGGCAACAGACCTTCATAAACACACCTCCCCTCCCCAAAGCATCATTAGATAAAGCAGTTTCTGCTTAAAATCAGCCTAAAAATTAAACATCAGATTGAAAATCTGCCTCTTTGTCCCAAATAAAGGTGGTGGAAGAAGAACCCTGGCTCTTGCAGCACAGGTCAATGGAGTCCTGCACTCATCGCTACCAACAGACCCAGTAGTTCAGAGTGGCATCTCTATATCCATAAGGAAGTGGCTGAGGAACAGCATCTGAGCAGATACTGCTCACCGCCAGCAGCATGCAAAGCTAATGGTGAACTGAAAGACATCAGCGAAACCCATAGTGTCCATACAAATAAGCTGACTCTGTAAAGACAACTCCTTTGGCAACTCTCAGCAAGTGCAGACACTTCGCTGTACCTCTCCTACTTAGAACAGACCTGAAGAGTGAACACTGTGGTTTGGAAATGCAAACAGAGAGCCAGAGTGCAAAGAGAGGAGAGTAACTGAAAAGGCTCTTCCAAGCAACAAGGAAACAGAGGAGATTACAAAGAGTCAGCGTGGCGCTGACAAGGGTTCCCCAGCTCCTTCAAAGGCAGCCTGGTTTTGTTTGTGACAGAAGAGATGAATAACTCAGCATGCTGTTGGGCAAACAGGAGCACACACTGCTTCCTTCACTCCTCCACTACTCCCAGCATAAAAAAGGCAAGAGGAAAATGCAGTTTTAAAGGCTGGTGGATAAATCTGAGCATCATTTTAGGGGGGAGGGAGCACTTCATTCAAACCACTCATGCATTTCTAGGAGAAAACTCCTTGAGAATGGAAACGGTATGAAGAAAACACGGGCTTGGATTTGTCACATCAAAAGGAATGGCTTTTGTAAACCAAACGACACGGATCTGCGAGCTCTGATGTGCAGTTATGCTCCAGTAATACTTCCAATATCCCTGAATGACAATAGAGGATCATAGAATCATTTAAACGGGAAAAGACCTTCCAGACCATCAGAGCATTAATAGAATAACACGAGAAATTTGCTTAGAGACCATGAAGTCCTTATGGTCACTTCCAGTAAACACACAGAAGAAGAAGGAATTGCAGGTGTAAGGAGGGATGTACAGAAGCTTGTTTAACAATTAAACCCACTACACAAAACCTTTGCATGAGAGATAACAAGTGCTGCTCTGCCAGGCTCCTGACAAAGCACAGGAGACAATGATGGCGACATGAAAGCATGAAAAACCCCAAACGGAATAAAAACGCATTTCTGACAACTTCTGAGCCCAAAGGCTGTGTACCCGAAGTCCCACTGACACAGCGGCACTGACACAAGGCCAGCTAAGCTGATTACCAAGGGAAGTACCTTCTCACATCTGCTGCACGTTGGTACCCTAGTCCCTTCCCTGCTGCATCCTTGCTCTCAGAGGAACTAGCCTTAACTGTACCTCCGGACCCATCAGGAAGAATGACAGTAGCAAAGGAGGGGCAGGTATCCTCAGCACTTCCAAAGAGCAGCACAAAGGCAGTCACACTGTGCAACCACTCCTTTCAGGCCTGCAGCACCCATTGGCAAAGTTTACTGCTAAATGCTATACTCTGACACATTCACTATTAACTGCTGCAGCACCACAGACCCACATCACTGCGAGCCGGAGTGCGATGGTGCTGGGTGCAGAAGTGGGCACTTGCTCTGCCTTTGCCCCTTGATGTCCCCTCACATGAGCAGTACACCGAGGAATTGCCCTTCATGGCATGACTGATGACTTTTCACTTCTGCCCTGTTTTAGAAGCTTATTGCTTCTCCTCCTGAAGGGGTTCTAGCTCAAAAAGCACACTCCTACCTCTAATTACCCATTTTCTTCATTAGGAAGTTACACAGACTGCCTTGCAGGTTATATAGGTCGTGCCTCTCCAAAGACCTATGAGGTACTTCACCAAGAATATACTCTGGTTCCCATTTGAAATACAGACCATGCTGCTTTGATTCACCAGAGAGGAGCTGTCACTGGAAATTAATTCTGCTTTAAACAGGCTGGCTAGGGCTCCATCTGTGAGCAGAATTTAAGGAGCCTACGAGAACCTGCAGGAAAAACACTGCCTGCAGTGACCTGGGAAGTATAGAGGGGTTTGGGGTTCCCCCTTGGTACCTAAGGAGCTCCCATTCCCCCTTTTCTCACATGGACCTCCTCATTCAGATCAAACATTAAAGGCTAGAGTGCAAAGGAATGGTGTGGTCACTGTGCAAGGGAATAAGCCTGTGGAATTTGATCTCACAAGTGAGCAACAGCACAACTGCAAGGAAGAAAAACAAAGGAGAGATGGAGCAGCCAACAACCCAGCAGTCGAGCCAGGAAGGAAAGAGTAACTGGTACCGAGTCATTCCCCCATTACAAAACCGGGTTACAACTGAGCTATCCATGCAGAGACCAGCCATGAAGTCCCCATACATGTATGAGATGCCTCCTTTGGTGTGCTTTTGCACAGGCTGTTAGGCTGCCTTTGATGCCCCCATGGTGGGGTATGAAGCAGGCTGCGGTGTGATACTTCTGCCCCATCAGCCAGGATAGCTCCTGCAGTGCAAGAGCTGGGAGGACAAGTGACCAGGTATTTCCAAGTAACACAGCTCAGCCTATGCCAGCTCCTCTGCCACTGCAGGAAAAGGAACAGCACAAAAGCACTCTAAACTCAACTGCTTCCTTTGAATCAATCCCGGATATACTAAAGATGCCAAACCCAGGCTGAGATACAGGGAAAGACTACATCGACAGCAATTAAAGAAATGACTGCCTGTGAGTAAGGTGAGAGAAATCACTGCATCATGCAGCCTGCAGTGATGGCAGCTCATCCATCATGTCAGATCTGGTTCTGAACTGTGCTGAAACTACCTCGCTTGCTCAAGAACCAACTATTCACACCTACTAGATCTCCTTGACTCTGAAAATAGGTGCACCACTACCACACCTCCATTTAGGACAATCCACCTTAGCAACAACACCTCTCCTCCCTCCTCTTCTGCATCCCAACTGTGTACCTCCTTCAAAACACACACATCTATACATGTATGTGCCAGACAATTTTCTCCCTCCTCTTTTTGAAAGTATAATGTGAGAAGGAAGAAAGCAGCCACTGGATACAAGTCCGCATGGGCAGAAGGCTCTGCATGGACCACAGGGCTCAGAAAACCTTACCATGTCTATAGCCCATCAGCTTTCTGCTCTTGCTCTGCTGTGGATAACCAGCAGTGCCAAGCAGGGCAGTGACAACCAGTGACCTGTGGGGAAATGCAAATCTTCCCTCCCCTGAAGTCAGTAACTACTAGAACCCAGTTGGACTTGCTGAGGCAAAGGTCATTCACTCACTGTGACAACTGCATCTCAGTTATCTAACCACAACCGCCTCCACTGTTGTCTTAATCTGTAAATGATGTTTCTGACTCTCCAGGCTGGAGTCCCAAAGTCAGGCTGCCAGGACAGAAATAAAGCTGCTGAAGCAGACTCTTAACACAGCCCAAACTGGGTAATTGCTACTCACAAAGCAAGGGAAACAGGGATGTGGTTGGGTGCAAGCCGCTCAGAAACACTGAACCTCAGTGCTTGTCAGTGTATTTATCTGAGACCATCACCATAACGCACTCCTAAGTGCCAAGCAGCTTCAATGCCTTTGCGAACACTAATCAATCTCTAGAGGAGCATTAGTTAACATTAACTCTTCAGGTATCAAGCTATAGAGAGGGAAGCAGAAAACCAAGTTAATTAGACCACAGGCTTAACTTGAGAAGCGATTTAAACAACACACCTCCAAGTGACACACTGTGCTCATCAGCTGCTCTGGAGGAGCTTTTCCTTTTCCTCTCCCAGTCTCCCACATGTTCACGCAGGGGCTTTTTACACCGAGCATCACTAGGAGGGAACATGCACCACTTCACTTATCCCTGAACCAGGTGATACTCTAAGCTTCTTTATAAACTAAAAGCTCTGGGGTTATAATGAATCATGTTTGCTAATACACAATGCAAATGCCTTAGGATAGAATCGTAAAATGGTTTGCTGAGGTCACATCTATCAGGAGCAGGACAATGAGGAGGAAATCTGGTCTAAACTATAACGGTGTTAACAGTTGCAAAACATTCCCTTGTAGCTTGTCCTGTTACTTATCTAGTCTCCAGCTTTGCTGCTGCCATTGTTATTTGAGACATATTTCCCCTTTTGTGCTGCAAATCCATTATTTGTTTTGTCCTTGTTGACGATGAGAACTGAATAAAGTCATGCCTGGAGGCTCCTGAAGGCAGTTATATCTTTCCTACCACTTCATTCCACCCTGACCATAAATAATTGCCTTAATTTCTCCTCGAGGGTCTTATTTTCCCAAGTGCGTTATCATTCACTCCAGAAATACGCCTGCCCGCACGAGGGTCACAGCACAGCCACACACAAAGATGAAAACAGAGATTTCTCAGGAACAACAGCAACAACAGCAGAAATGGAAGACAGAAAACCTTCAGCTGAGATTCCTCTGCTGGACTGATGCTGCGCTTGAAACAGGAGCTTGGAAGTCCTCTGGTATGGCTCTCATTGCAGGCACTTGGCAATTTCAGAGAGGAAAAATTGAAGTCATCTCTTTGCTTCTGCATTTCAGTTCAGAATCACTTCTCAGGATTTAGGATTATTGCTTGGCTGGTTTTTTACAACGCATTATCGCAGCCGTGCCCCAAGAGACACCGCGTCTGAGGCGAGTGCTCCAGCCTTGCTTTTGTTCGAACAGACTGGTTCACAGCACAAGCTAAACTACACAAACCTGGCTGAAAACCACAGCACCCTGCCCTCAGAAAGCATTCTTAATTCTCCCTGAACTGAACCTGATGAGCTGTGACACCTGCATGCACAGGATATCAGCGCCTATTTAGAAACAGTGAAGCGATACATCCGTAAAACAAAAGTGTTTCCCCATCTGCTGTGACAAGCTACAGAAATGACATTTCCAAACGAACCGTCACGAAAAAACTGAGATTTCAAATGCTCTTTTGGAGAAACAAATTCCTCCATCAGGAACAGGGCAGATCGGGAACGATGGTTTCAAAATGACTAATGCAAGAGAAGCACCAGACTGGCTTTATGAGGAAAATAAACATCAGCTCCTTCCCATTTCAACTCCAGAGAAGCACTGGAATCTTTTCTCATGGCAGATTAAAGCTCAGCAGCAAGACGTCTTTCCCAGCAAGGAATTAAAGAGAGCCCGGACTGAGCCGCTCTAAACCCCTGTGGGTCTGGGGTTATTCTGTGTGTGGTTTTGGGAAAGCACACTGCTCTTGGCAGCCTGGAGCGAGGGCTCAACTCAAAACGGAAAGCCTCAGTTGGGATGTGTTGGGTATGGGGAACTAAAACCTGACCAGTGCCAATGTCTGCTCCTGCTAGATAGAACCTGCAGCCTGACAGCTCTGTTCATCTCCATGTACCCAGGCTTACCAACAGGGAGCTAAGAGGGCTTCGTGTCTCTTCGCACGGGTTTCTTGCTGCCCACACACAGCATGAGCACCAGTCTCCCATCCCACCAGGCTGGTGAGAGCCTGGGTCTCAGCGTGAGGGCAGCAAATGGAGCCTGGGCTGCAGCAGTGAAGGTGGCAGCAGAGGCAGAAGCTCTCCCATGCCTGCAGCCCCCAGGGATGTGCCTGCAGGACACTGAGCAGGCCTGTTCCCAAACTCAACCAGGCTGACCTCAGGCAGCAGATGAGCTCAAACTGGGATCGACCCAAAACGGACACAACTGATTTCTCCTGCGCTCCCCCCGTTGTTTATTTCCACTCTGGATTTGAGAGCAGCCCGAGGAGAAGGACCTGGGGCTGGTGGGTAATGAGAAACTCCCCATCACCTGGCTCCAGCGGGTGCTTGCACCCCAGAACCCCCCAAGTGCTGGGCTGCATCACCAGCAGCGTGAGCAGCGGCTCAAGGGGCGGATTCTGCCCCTCTACTCCACTCATGTGCACAGCCAAACGCTCCTCAGCAGCTGAGCATTTACCAGAGCATTTCAGTTCTCTCTATTAACCCTATCAGGATGCCTAGAAGAGCTCTCAAAGGACTTACAATGTTCAAGGAGGGCAGGAGGTCTTTCCCCAAAGTGATAGCTGGGTCACACGACACAAAACCAACTGCAAAGACCCCAGAACACAAACCTTCTGCCAGACCATGACAGCTCCCTTTCAATGAGATTAAACTGAAGCAGGCATGAAGAGTGTAATGATAATCTCCACTCCCTAAGAACAGCAGTATTAATCTACTTATAATACCAGAAGAGATAGGTACAAGCACGGGAATTTGCAGCAATCCTTATTTCCATGATAAATCGGGCCTCACCACCAGCACTTCTTGAGACGCTCCATTGCACTGCTTCCATTCCTACAGGAGGAACCCGCTGGCAAGGCTCCTGACACCCATCCTACCCTCTGGGCTTCAGCTGGAACCTCCTCCTCTCCTGAGAGATTGGAGCAATTACGTTTTAGTATGAACACATCACCTAAAACCAAGGACAGAAGAACCCATGGGCTCTTGAATCACATTAGTATTAGTGTCACTGACCTCATGCGTGCCTGCAAGGCACGGAATAAAGAACAGGTAACTGGTGACAGCCATGACATCTTCCCACAGCCAAAACAGGCAGCCTCTCAGTTACGTGCAAGTAAAAGCCCTTTAGATCCTACACGTGCAGAGGAGGCTGCTGCTGCTCTGGTTGAATAGCGCAGCACTGGCACAAGTGAGGTGGCACTTCCCAAGTCATGTGGGATGGAATTCAGGTTTAGCCACTACTAACAAGCACAAGACTCAACGGGAGGAAAAGAAACCCAGAGTCCAGTGCACACATTTGGTGGTATGAAGTCAATGGGGTGGGAAGGGGAAGCAGCGGGAGGGGGTCTGTGTGCATTTGCCTGTTTCAAACTCTCTTGCTCTACTTCAGAACAGTTATTTGTGTATTTACTGGACACAAGCCCTTCTTACGACCCAAACCTCCTGCTTCAGAGACGGAACAGAACAATCACACTGCTCTTCTGGCAGGCACAACGGAATTATCCACAGAGGACTGCCTGGCCCAGCCATGCGGAGAACACCACGGTGCATGCGTGGCCATTTGTGACCTGCAACATCAAAACAAACCACTTAAGGATAACCCCACGGAGGCAAAGTGAGAAATCCTCTCTCCGGTTCTACTAGCACTAATGTATCTCAAGACAGAGAACATCTTACAATGAGTTCCAGAGGAAATTCCTTCCAATTAGTTTGAAGAGCCAGCGTCTGAAGCCAAAGAGACTGCTCAAATGAAAACTTTGCTCCTGAGCACATATTCGAGCAGACAAGTGTCAAGAAGTCTTTGACAACAGTGCTTGAAGAACATTGCTTTATATACTGGCTTTTCTCCCCCTCTGCATATTCAGTTTTGATTAAGTATCTTGTAAAGGCTAAAGAAGATGAAGTGCTCTCGCACAGGCAGCAGTCAGATAATCTGAGCCCTGCATTTATTATAGGACATTTGGAGGCTCTTCTTAACTGTGCGGGACTCAACTGTAGCAATCCAGATCACGTTCCACAGGCTTAGCTTCTGGATTCACTTACTCGTGAAGGAAAAGGTTTCACTACAACTGGGAGTTTAGCACAGGGGTTCCACGATCTGGTCTGCAAGGAAAGGATGGAATTACATACAGACCTAGCGATGGTTGGTTAATGCGTGGAAGAAGGCTAAAGAGTAACACCTGAGAACACCCCAGGTTTCACCTGAGCAGAACTGGTCAGGGTGTCGTGTTCAGAAGAACTCCTTCAATTTACGTTTTCGTTTTCAATGAATTATTTCTTCCGTTATCAGAAAGAAGAAAACTGATCCAATTTTCCCTTTTCTTTCAAACCTTTTCACAGCTTTCACAAGATTTTGTGGTAAAGTCTGTTGTGAAATGCTGAGGCATAAATGACACCATTATATTGCAGTTAAAACACTGACGGGGAGAGGGAGGCAGCTTGTTTTCACAGAACAAAAGCATGCAAAACAAATATTATGAATTGCCTGTAATTGCCTAATTACCATCTGCTTTAGACTACACACATCAGCGGTGCTGGGTTGGGGCTTCTCTTTGTTGGCTGGGTTTCGATTGGATTTCTTTTCTGCTTTGAGTTGTTTGGGTTTTTTGTGGTGTTGTTCATAAAACAAAGAGGAGATTTTCTTCTGGATGTGGAAGGCTGATGTGAGGTGAGGGAGCGTAAGCACCACAGCTCTCAGTGATGGAAGAAGGGATGCAGGAAGCCTGTGAGCACTCTGTAAGTGACCTAGCCTGAGCCTGAGAGGAAGATAAGAATACAAAAGCTAATGAGGGTAATTTGTCAGCGTTTGTCATTATCTTGAGCTGGGTTGAAGACCTTATTTATCACAGGTTGACCTGGCCCAGAAGCCTTTCAAAAGTATATCGTATTAACACACACAAAAGACCAAAACCTGCATATATTCAGGACCTACACTCAACATGTCTCTCTAAACCTCCTTTCCAGAAGGCATACTACCCACAGGATTAAACTTCACATGTCCTTAGAGGCTGAACCACCTCCTGAGGGCCTGCACCTCGGAAGGTCAGGTCTGTGAAGTCTAAATGGGGTCCAACTGGTACCATCGCCAGAGGAGGCAGGTCAGTTCTTCAAGACTTCATCCACTGTTCCTCAGACTGACTGTTGCATTTGCAAAGGTTCAAATCTATCATTTTGGCAGCTTGGATTTACAAGGGTATTCCCATGGCATTCCCATGGCCCTGCATCCACTATTTACTAGGGATGCAAGTCAGGCTGGACTCAGTGCTTTTCCCAAGGGAACCCACACATTAATCTGCACTGCACCAAATGCAAGGATGAAACTGTGTCTTTCATGTGCCACTATGCAGAAATGCAGCATTCAAATACATTTTCTTTTCCCCAGAACTATTACTTTAAACTTCTCACAACAAAAATTGTACATTGCATAGGTGTACTCCATGGTTGGCTGTAATTAGGGCAGGTATAAACCAAGTGATCAATGTTAGATCAAGCAATTCAATAATTTTATAGCAAGCAACAGTCACTCTATTGCACCAACACCCATCAGATAAAATAATTGTGCCTCAATCAATTGATGCAAGTGAAATAAAGTCATTATATGCTGCTGGAGTACCAGAGGATCAATATCTCCCTCAAACAGAAGCATCTCTGCCCGTCCTTGACATTAATTACCCACAAATGTCTCCACATTGATTTGCCAGTGGGACAGCATTTTCCTATGACAGCATTTAATAACTCCAGTATTCCCCATTAGCCCTAACTGTGCTGACCCTACGTCTCTGACAGCCTCCACTCAGGACATCTCTCAGTTCTCTCCCTTCCCACACAAAGAACTTGCAGTCACATTTGTGTCCCATGGAGTTTCCTATTCCCCCTCTTTCTGTGCTGAAAACTGTGCCCATTGGACTTGGAGGCACATGGAATTGAGACCACAGACAGAGTGCATGGTAAATACCAGGAATTCCACTGGCATTTTGCATCTACCAAGGAGTCACTTGTGTCACCTGCTGTCAGTGTTAACATAATAAAGGCCAGCAGTACTTTCTACTCTGTGGTGGCAGCAACGTTAAGCTTTCATCTGAAGCCCAAACCAAAAGTATCAACAACATAAGAGAAATAAGCATTGTGGGAGATAGTACTTAGCTTTCCATGGACAGAAGGATCAACTAGGATTGCCTTCTTGTGGATCCAGGTCTCCATCTAAAACCCCAAGACCCCAGAGGGACCTGCTGATGTCTAACAAGGTGTGAGATCACTGCAAAGGCTTTCCTCTCATTGAAGGAAGAAACCCATTATATTCAGTTCCAACCCCCTGCCATGTGTGGTCAGGGATGCCTCATAGCAGACCACGACACCCAGGACTCTGAACATGAACTGAACACATGTTCAACCTGGACTTGAACACTGCCAGGGATGGGGCATTTACCACTTCACTGGGCAACCCATTCAGTGCCTCAGCACCCTCACAGTAAAGAACATAATCACAGAATCACAGAATAGTCAGGGTTGGAAAGGACCTCAAGATCATCTAGTTCCAACCCCCCTGTTCTGGGCATGGACACCTCCCACTAAACCATGCCACCCAAGGCTATGTCCAACCTGGCCTTGAACACTGCCAGTGATGGAGCATTCACAGCATCCCTGGGCAACCCATTCCAGTGCCTCACCACCCTTACAGGAAAGAACTCCTTCCTCAGATCCAATCTAAACTCCCCCTGTTTAAGTTTGAACCCGTTACCCCTTGTCCTATCACTGCAGTCCCTCATGAAGAGTCCATCCCCAGCATCCCTATAGCCCCCTTCAGATACTGGAGGGCTGCTATGAGGTCTAGTCAAGCCAGGAGATGATGGGATGTAAATGAGGTAAGGACAGAAGGGAAGCACAGTAAGGCTTGAACACTGGCCTAAACAGAAACTGCCTGTAAGATAAAACAGCAATTCAGGAACTAAAATCCTCTTCCTTATGTCCAACCTGAACTTGTCTGAGTTTGAACCCATTACTTCTTGTCCTATCACTACAGAAACACCCTGCTCAGGCCTTCCACATTTGTATTCCCACTACCTACAAATTAAAACAATTCAGTTGCTGGCTTAATTTTCCTTCCTCATAAACAGACAATTAGAAGTACAGCATAATTTGGGAGCAGCTCTGATGTCTGAGCTGACTCATTCGAACAAGCCTGAAAAAGACATGAGCCACTTCTTTAATAAATGCTTTAAAACAGTAATAGTCACTTGGCAAAGAGTGAACACAAAGACACTTATCAAAAGCAGGCAGCACACATCCACGCTTCCCCAGCAGGAGCACAAGCAACGAACCACAAATCTAATGACGACTGAAGTTCAATGAACTAATACGCTTGCCTAGTACGCTGATTACTTCATTCCAATTGTATTTCAAATCTCTCTCAGATACAGTACTCAGAACTGGGCATCCTGGTTTCTGCATTGCTCACCCAAAGCAAACCCCAGCCTCTGTAGGAAATGTGGGCTATGTCTCTGTATTCCACGCTCTGTCTGCATTCACACACTTATCTCTCCCCTTCTGTCTGTGCACGAATGGTGGCGGCTCTGACACACAGCATTACGCATTTATACAGTGAAAGTTCTCATTCTGTGGGAAAGATGCTGAGCTTTGTTAGCTCCAGGGTATATGGGGGAGGAACAAAGGATTCCTCTCCAATTTCTGTATGCTTCATCAAGTACCCTCCTTTGAGCCCCCACCATTTTCTCCTCAGTCTGCATTTGGGGCACACCAGGGTCATTCTGACTGCTCTGGAGTTTAAATGAGAGGCATCGATTCCCAAAGTCCATCTGCTTCTGCTAGATAGAGAAGTATTTAAACTCAATACCTGGCCAGAAAGCACTGCTCCTGACTTCGAGGTTGGGAAGAGGCTGCACAGGACAGCCAAGCTCAACATCGCCTTTCCTGCATATGATATATATGTTGCACTGACATGGGAGCTAAAAGGAAGACACGGGCTCTAGCTGTTTGGGTTGGTGACTCTGTGGCATCAACCCATATGTAACATGAAACAGAGAAAGCCCTCTGCAGCCCAGGAGCCAGACAGCATGTGCCAACACCATTCTGCAATGACTAGTCTCAACTCGACAGCTCTAGTCCCAGGTATTTACAGTGACAACATCAATACTCTCCAGAGGCTGCTAAGCATTGTTTAAATAACCCAAACCAGATTTGTACCCATATGTGGCCTCATCTCCCTTGGCACCAACAATGCACAGGGTAGCGGAAGAGTTACTGCCCTGGCCCTGAGATACCCTGGAGTAACTGGATTAGACTGCATTAAGGTATGTGTTACTGAAAGCCCCAAGACAAAAACTCCACTGATCAACTGAAAGTTTATAAATCCATGGAAAGATTTCATATCAAATGCTAAGGGCTTCCCAGAAAGCACAAATGACAGGACTTGCTACAAGAACATTTAGGCGACCGCAACCTTCAGAGCATCTCTCATCAATCCCCCAATTCATGAAAGCTACACTGGAAGCAGGACCCCAACCACCAAGGTTTCATTTAAAGGATCTTTTGTGACTCCTGCCCAGCAGCATGCAGCTCTTGCTGCCATGCACAGGCTCTAAGCTATGGAGTCATGCACCAAAAAATTAACTCCACTAGCGGAATGGGATCTGTGAGCTCAAGCTGGTAAATCCACATCATTTAATAAATTAGCAGGAGCCTACAAACGTTCAACCCAATTTCATGCAAAACAGCTCTTTCCCTTTGTGATTTCAGCCACATCTGCGTTAGTTACTGATCCAGCTGTGCCACCGTCACATCTGCTCATCTCTGTTCTTCCAAGTGGCACAGGTCAGTCTGATTTCTGCTCCTACCACCGCAAACCCCATCAGTTCTTTCCTTTTCTAGCCACATTCATCGGTCTACTCAAATCCATTTTCAGTCACCACAGAAGCTAAACTGGCTTGGCAGAAATCAGTTATCTCAAAGTCAACTGACCAATCCACACTGTGAAACAGGATGACTTTAGAAGTAGCAGGCAGGAAAGGAAGATGGGAAAAGCTTAAAATTTAATGGAAAATTGACTTCTTTGAATTGTTACACACAGTCAGCATCTGTTTACATCACACACATAACACCCCCCTTCTGTTTCTGCTCTCCCTGTAATCCTTCTTCCTCATAACACAGTGCTCATACAGTTACACAAAGATTGTGGTACAATGGGGATATTTCACCTCCAGAAGTAATGACTTCACCATATGTAATACTGCCAGCCTTACATTTCTCACAGATGAAAAAGGTTCCACTCAAACCTAATGTATTTCAAAGAGACCATCAATTACTCAAGTGCAGAAAAGTCTCTACAGAGTACATTGATCTTGGTTTTCCAGATTTCTGGGGCTTCTTACCTGGGTGGCAAAGAGCAGCAAAGGCTCTGTTTTCCCACATGCTGTAAATGGAGCCCCATGGACTTCTGGGCTTCAAGTGGTCCAGAACTGAAGCGTTCAAAGCTACTAGTCCCTGCTGGACAAAGTCTCAGGCACTGCCTATCTCCTAGTGAGTTCTGCTGTAACCCATCCATGTCCAACATGTCTAGCAGCATCCTCCACTGTACGTAACTTTTAAGCTTCCATAAAAAACCCAAATACAGCTTCCAGAACGAGCAACTGCAGATGAGAACTTCTCAAGAAAGCTCGGTGCAACCCATTGCAGAGCTGCTGCAAACACATCACACAGTATGAACAGGTATCAGCTAGAGCAGGACCAACAGGCATCATTCCCAATTTTGTCCAGAAACAAGACAAAGACAACTACATCTTTTGCAGCAGTACATCCCATACGTGTCAGAATTTTTCGCCTTCTCTTCGGAACACAGCATTTCAATTAACACATCCTTGATCCAACCTCAGAAGGTTAAGGCTGAATGTATGACAGATCATAGAGGTTTTAGTGACAAATGTGAGTAGGCTGCTCATCACCAGGGAAGGTTTGCCACTAAATAGATTCTTCTACATCTTAAAAACGTAATCAGCTTTTTATACATGCACCAAAATAACACCGAATATACATCCTTAAGACCACAAGATTCAAAACCCCATCAATCTGCTCCGAGTGAATGGCACTCCTGAGATTTCGGATAGGGCTGTAATAAAAGCCTGTGGCACTCGGGAAGCACAGGTGGTAAAGGGGAAAAAGCTGCAGTCTCACTCCTGGGAATTCTCAAATCACAGCTCACATCAGCCCTGAAATGTCTAAGTAATAAAACAGGAGCCAGGAAGCAGAAGTCCCGTTGCTGCATGAGTCTCTGTTTCTCAGACAGGAGCGCGAGGAGTGAAAGATGAACAGTTCCTCCCTGAGATCTCAGACAGATCTTTGCACTGAATAAAACAGATGCTGCCACAACAGGTCCTGCAATATGGCTTTTCTGGGTGGAAATACTGCAAGACTCAAGACACCAGAACAAATATTTCTTTGGAACACTCTGTATGGAGAGTTTTACTCCATATTAAGCAGGGCACAACTTGAAAATAGGATGAAAAAGTCTGTGATATATAAGCGCATGACAAACAACTCTTGGTTTACTTCACATCAGGGCTCAAGTACGATCAATAAGAACCATCATCAGAGTAGCATAAATGAGCAAGTTCCTCATTATACATACATGGCTGTTAGTCGAGTGAGGGGAGATTGACCGTTCCAGACAAGTTTTCAAGTGCATGCATCTTTCTCTTCTCTTTCAGAACCATTAATCTCTCTTCTCCTGCCTGAAGCCTAATGGAAATCAACACCGACTGGAACTGGAAACCTTTGTGCAGGCCTGCATACACACAACACACACCAGTCAGACTACTCTGGATGAAATGTGAGCATCCCACCAATGAGACGACACACAGAAGTCAACTCTTCAAACTGAAGGTTTGATAAAAAGGAAACAGAGCAGGCTTGGTTTACATGCTAATTGCTTCCCAGTGAAATAATTACTCCTAACCAGAAAGAATTTTTGGTTTTTAAGAGAATAGCTATACCAGATGTGATAAATCACAGCGTTCCTTGAAACCGTCAGTGGTACGCAGCTCTGGCCTCCTCTTCTGCCTTCTGATGTGCTTTGGAGCTCCTGAAATGTACAAAGCCTTTAACAGCTACAGAGGCAGTATTCTGAATCAGACCTAGAGGGTGATACAGGGACGCCAGGCTAGTACAGGAACTTTGGGAAGGAGCTGGGATTTGCTTTCCATTGGTACGTGTACTCAGCTGAGTGCAAACATAAATCCTCAAACATTTACTGGAATGCACCTTTTCTGAAGCAGCATCTGTTTCAAACCTCACTGCATAAGTCATTTGCTTGAGCTTTAGTTCAGCTGGAAGTAGATTAATTACCTGGCTTGTAACCCATCTGCTAACCTGCCGTCTTCCCTGGGAAACTGCTGCTGGAAGAACATGCAGGACATCAAATCTTCACACAACTGTTCACTACCTACAGCAAACTGGGAAGCGTTAAGACACAAACTTTTCCTTTAGCTACAAAGCCAGATAATACCATGGTCACATCTGCCAAAAGCTCTCTGCTGGGGGAGGAGGCCAAGAGAATTTGGACACAAAGGGGGCAGAAGAAACGGATTCTGACTCGCATCCTTTTACACCCCGGTACAACCACGGTGTATGAACTCATCATACCAGATGCAAAGGTTTCCTCTACCGGGGCAGCTGAGCCTACTGAGAATGAGCCAGCACAGCAGTTTGTTTCCTACCTTCTCATGAGGAACAAGGTGCACTTGATTTTTGCCTAGATTTCCCTTTATCTTTTTCTCCCGAAATAACACACAGGTTTTGCTTTACCATATTTGGATCATTAATACTTCCGAGACGGCAATTCAATTGCTTATGCAAGTCATAGAATCACAGTGTCAACTAGGTGGGAAAAGACCTTCAGGATCATCAAATCCAATCACTAACCTAACACTGCCAAGGCCACCACCAACCCATGGCACTGAGGGCCTCGTCTCCACGGTGTGTGAACACTTGCAGGGATGGTGACTGCAGCCCTGCCCTGGGCAGCAGTTCCAATGCTGAGCACCCTCTGGGGAAGGAATTGTTCCTCAGCTCCATCTAACCCTGCCCTGGTGCAGCTTGAGGCCATTTCCTCTTGTCCCATCCCTTGTTCCTTGGGAGCAGAGCCCGGCCCCCCCGATCCTCAGCACTGCATCTCCTTTGTGGATGGATAAACATGAGATTTATAAATTACAGTCCTGGGGAAGCTTGCTGCACCTCTGAATTCCATAGGGGAGCGTGCTGTGCATCTCCTTCCTCTGGCCTTTACAATAGCGTCAATGCCAAAACTCTGGCAGCAGGGCATTTTGGGAATGTTGCTCCCTGTCGCACTAAGTGACATCCAATCCAAATAAAACACACCACTTTTGATGTGGCCAACCATGCATGCGAAGATTTGCTTTCCATTGGTACGTGTACACTACTATTGGATTTTGCAGAGGTTCACGTAATGGGAACACAAAAGAACACGCACTGCACAGGAAGTTTAAAGTGGAGTGCATAATAGAAGCAAATAATTGACACAGCTTTAGCAAAACATCTACAAAACACTTAAAAATTCATAATTTAGCAGTGACAAGGAAAAACTTTTTTTGGCAATATTCAAAATGAATAGGTATCTGAAAACGTATCTAATCACTTCAAGCTGTCACCACCCACCCCGGGAATCTGGGGGTGGAAACGAGGAGGAAAAGAACTGCTGCCGATGGCAATGCTTGGTTGTTTGTTCATTGTCAGCAGCAGGGACAGAAATAGCTCTTCAGTGTTCTGACAGCATGTGTAATTTGTCTGTCTGAGGGTCAGCTCAGCTTTGTCACAGCTAAGTAATGCAAGAGGGTGCTGCTGCTACAGCTAACTGGGAGGCTTACAGCCTATAAATTCAATGAGGTTTTAAATCCTAACTCTCACGAAGGTCCCCAACTCATCCATCATTACCTAGCACTCCATCTATCTAATCCAGAAGCTCCAATAAATGTTTTCCTCATTTCACACCACGTTTGGTGTCATCTTGAAACTCCATCCACCGAGATCAAACGGATGGTACTTTTTATGTTTATTCCGAAGTTCACTGATGGATGCAGAGAAAGGCACCTCAGACAGATGGCAAAAGGCAACCAAACAAAAAACACCCCAAAACAACCCCAAAAAGCCTACCAAGGTATGCCTTTCCTCTGCAACACTTCACTGCCATTTCTGAAGTGCCAATTCCAAGCCTTTGGTACTTAATGGTATGGGAAAAGAGAAGTTAACTCCAGCCAAATTTTGTCTCCCCAGCTTTCCACACTCACCCTTAACAGCCATTTGATTTGATAATATATTCACCATGATATAAAATTTACATAATGTTTCTCAATGACTAATTAATATGCAAATATTAAGAAAAAGACTGAAAACACAACTCAAATGTTCTTAAAACATGATGATGTGCTATTTAAAAATGGGGCTGGGGGTGGGGGAACCTCATAACCACACAAATCAAGCACAGCCAAAGAACACGATAGGTTGAGTTCTGCACTGGATGCACTGCAAACCCTGTACATGTGGTAGATATACATAAACCCCAACATACATCATTTTCAAATGCAAGGAAATAATTGTTCAAACTACCCTTCACTATAGAGAACACACAAAGAACAAAATATGTTCACAACCCTAATGTGAACATGTTAATGTTAAGATGAACACACATTAAATGCACAGGTATAAGGCCATTTGCTTTGCTTTCTTGTTTAGTAAGCTTGGTGCTTAATTCTCCTCGAGGGCCTGGAGAGACCCAAAGAACAGCCTATCTGTGATCTCGCCTTAGATTCTTACTACACACACATCAACTGCAATTCTTGTGCTGAGAGGTTTCTAAACACAAGAATGAAATACAACCAGCCGAAGAGCAACCACCCAAAGGGCTCACTATCCACCAGGAGGCAATTTACTGCAAAGGCTTGAGAGTCAGGGTCACACCAACAAACTTTCGCACTCAAATGTGCAAAACCAACCAATTATTTCTTGTGTCTCAGTAATCTACTTCAGATGAATGAAGAGTACAGCGTTTTCCTTCAGTCTCTTCATGCATGCCTATAGCTAACATTATTATGCTATGGGTTTTTAAGTGTCTGTCATCAAGCGGGTCTTTGATGTGAAGAGACAACAAACCCGGATGCAGCTGATGGATGTTTTAAGTCCTTGCTCAGAATAATTAAACTGATGCTCTGTAGTGGTAATGAGGGGAGAAAATACAGCCACAATGGAGGCTGGGGGATTATTACTGAGTAACTTAGCAAGCTGTGCACATATAAACCACAAAGGCCCAGAGAAAATGAGCAGAGAGCTTAGTCCTGAAGAAGTGGGAACCTAGACATGCCGGAGGCCAGAGGTCTGCTCATACACAGCATTTGGAACCGCAAGGAAAAGAACAAAGTCTGTGTATAAACTTCAGCAAGCAACAAGACTTGAGGGAGAAAACAGAGATATCTCTAAATTGAGCCATGATTTTGTCCTTTAGAAATATCTTGGAAAGATCCAGGAGAATCACGGCTTTCCATGCCAAGGGGGCACAGTACGTTAAAAGGTGCTCAGTGGCAGCTACCAACTCCTGTGTCAGAAAGTATTTATGTACCTAATAATTCTTCCCAGCGAGCTCCATTTTATTCCAATATCCCCAGTACATGAAAGAAAGAATTACAGGAGCCTAAATTCCTACAACAACCTGGCTTCCAAGGCAAAGACCAGAAGCCTGTATGGTTACATGCACATGTGTCTCCCTGATAATAAACTGCTTACTGTGGTGGGCTCCTGGAGTAGGCAGCATCTAATTATATTCCTCTAATGACTTATCAGAGTCTATAGGCACACAACTAACATATGCAGCGTGCCAATTCTACATGCTGTTTGGAATTCCTCTTCCAAAATCAAGAATCCCCTTCCCTCTCCCTTGCTAGCAGGTATTAAAGCTTTAGTTTTAACAATTGCGCTGTTTTTCAATTCACAGAAGATAGCCATGGGAAAACGTCAGCACAAAGAGACCAGAAACGCTATGAAACAGGACATTCAATTCCTTGTCACGTATAAAGAGATATGCCATGAAAATGCATTCACAACATCTATGCAAAATTTCTGCTAATCCAGAAATACAGAATGCTGCATGGGGAGGAAGGAAGCAAAGCTGAAAGGGCGTTTCAGGAGTGCCTGTACCCACTTTCTGAATGCTCCTTCGTCACAAAAAGCAAAATATAACCCTGCAGACGCCTGCTTTTATTTTACTTAGCCAGCACTACAAAGAGCTCTTGCTGAGTGTGAACATCTCTATGGTCCGCTAAAGGCCTGAGGTGCTACAACTTCCTCCTGTCCCAGCTCCACCTAATCTAGTCTTCCTTGAGAAGGGCAAGTCAAGTTTAACTGCTGGAAGCTCATTTTCTTCAGCTTTGCATTTGCAAGTGCTTCAACAGGAATGGAAGTGACAGACGGTATGTCAGTAAGTTCACAACATCAACGATCCAGTGTTAAAACCCCCTCACCTTCACAGAGCAGCTCCCGCCCTTCAGGTTACTCACCATTACTGTTATTTCTACTTCCAAAGACAGAGTTTGACAGGTAAAGATTTACAGCAAAGTCCCAAGGGCAGTTTGATCATGTTTTATAATTCAGTACTGCTAGTGAATGACAATTTAAGGAAAACATATTAAGCTGTCAGGCAATCACTGCTTCGTTTTCATTGTTGTCCTGCTCAACTCTTTGAGAAAACACTCTTGCAAAACAATAAATCAAGGACATTACCCTTTTACTTCATCATGAAGGACTGATGGCCAACTCTAACCTCTTCGTGCAAACAGCTCTCCCACCAGTTCCAAGTGGGTAGATGATCACTTGGTCTGGAAGCAGCTTTCCACAGTACTGAGTGGTGCCAAAACTTAAGTACAGTTACACAGAATGGCTTTGGTTGGAAGGGAGCTCAAAGCCCATCCAGTTCCAACCCCTGCCACGGGCAGGGACACCTTCCACTGCAGCAGCTTGCTCCAAGCCCCATCCAACCTGGCCTTGAATAACTTCAAGTAAAGAACATTAAAAAGCCTATAAGAGTCTGGCAATGGATCTGACTCCACAGCAATGCAGAAGTGCCTCCAGTGCCTTGCAAGCATCCACGAAGCTTCATGTGCAGAGACAACCTGGGACAATCAGCAATACACTCACTACCTCAGATGCAGGATGCTCGACTGCTTAACAAAGAGGATATCCTTTGCAAGGTCCCAGAATACCGCACATTTTCCAGCCTTTCCTGGTACAACTTCTTCTTGGAAATACAGGAATTAGCAGTTTATACTGTTCTCCTGCTAATGCAACTGTCTACATGCTCCAAAATCATTCTGCCTTTTCCAGACACCAAAACCTCAAGCACACTTCTTCACACCTCAACACACCCCGAACACCCGTTAGTTTTGCTGGACTATACAAAGCAGTATTAAAATACAGTGAAAGTTGCCATAAAATCAACAATGGACTTTAATATATTGGTTCTGTGCACAAATCTTTAAGCAACGACGTGGCTCTTTCCAAGGAGCAGCTGCAGAATTTGCAGTCTGCTGCACAGCAGTGCTGTGAA
Source organism: Forpus xanthops (assembly GCA_032466535.1). Classification (NCBI taxonomy): domain Eukaryota; kingdom Metazoa; phylum Chordata; class Aves; order Psittaciformes; family Psittacidae; genus Forpus; species Forpus xanthops. The sequence goes on along the minus strand of JASSUY010031154.1, from coordinate 9,496 downwards.
ACCATCAGGGCTCACTTCAGGTTTGAAGCACAGCTTGCTGCAAGATACAAGAGACTTTGGCTCCTTTTAATAAATCTGTATTATAAAACATTAACACAGAGGGAATCCAGAATGGATTCCACAAGGATTTTCCTCTTAATTTCAATCTGCTTAGCATTAAACTGTCCCTGAACAGTGACAAACCCTAAAAACATACAGAAATCATCCCAGATAAGCAAGAAACAGTTGGCTGCATCTCAGCCGCCTGAAGCATCTTCTTCCTGCAGGTTGCAAATGAACTTTAAAAGCCTGAAGTTTGCTCTCAGATTTTGCCTACTGCTTCCTTCTTCAAGGCAGGCACCACCAGAATCACAGGATCATGTAAGCTGGAAAAGACCTTTGAGATCATCGAGTCCCACCATTAACCTGACACTGCCAAGGCCACCAGGGATGGTGACTCCACCACTGCCCTGGGCAGCCGCTTCCAGCGACTGACAGCACAAGATGGGTGAAGACTGCAAGGTGCAACATCTCCTTTGGGAAGCAAGAGGTACAGAACACAGAACGAGCAGCGAGCAAAGCCCTACAAGCTCGGAAGAGATGCAGGGTTTCCAAAAGAGGAGCTGTTTGAAGATTTTATCCACACTTTTTCCAATGGCAATAATCCAAAGTACTGAAATCTCCCTTGCTTCCTGCCACATCTGCCCAGGCGTTTCAGGTCCTACGTCACCCATTACAGCCCCCTCCACCCAAAGTAAATTAAAAATCATAACATTGGGCTCCACTGGCCGCATTCACACAAGGTACAGATGTTATTTTACCACGCTATCAAACATGCCAAACTCCATCACGAGAAATCAACATGAAGATGTGTCTTTTTAATTCTCTCATCATCCTTCATCTTCTCACATTTTCTTTCTCTTCTGCTAGGTTCCTTAGTTCAGCATCCTCATAGCTAATGGTTATACCCTACTCCCACGTTTGAATTTATCAGGTTTTAACTTCCACGTCTTGATTCGTGCCATTCCTTTCATTACCAGATGAAAGAGCTCTTCACGCTTAATCAAGTTACCTCTTTGTTGTCTTTTGATGCATTAATCACTTTCTAAAAAAATCCCTTCTATCCATGTCTTTCTTGCCCTAAGTGGTTTCTGAGCTCCCTCATACACCATGCTTTTGATTATTACTAATAATATTGGAAATTGTAATGTGATTTCAAAGAAGCTGAAGAACCCCGCACGCAGGACACAATGGAGTTAAGCACCTGGCACATCTAAAACAAGTTCTGGTCCCTGCTCTGAAGAGATCAAAGAGCAGACATACGGCTGCAGACAACGGGTAAAACCAGAAGAGGATTCTGGCCAGCCTGGCCAGGGTGTTTAGCTAAGTGACCCAAGAAGACTTTGGAGCCAACAGTGCCACGAGTAGAAAGTCACGTTCCAAAATATGCCATACTGTCATTCAGAGGTAAGAATGAAACACCTTGCTCAAATGGCATCTGCAGCTGTGCTGCTCCCATTCACACAGATTACAGTTGGTGTTTTGTAGAGACCACAGATTACCCCAGGCATGAAGAGATGGAGACTTTGCAATTAACGTCTTCTTGCTCTACAAAGGAATTAGCATCTTCCTAGAAAAAGGAAGTTTCATTCTGTCTACCCTGTGGAACTTTCCAGCAAACAGAAAGAGAGGGCGGCTGCATAAAGTAAGATTCTGCTATCGTGCGGAACAAAAGTACAACTCAGACTACTCAGCAAGTTATTAGCTTTGTATCAGGAAAGACAAGCACAGTTAACATCCCTATAGTCAGGAACGGCTAAATTACTAGACAAGTTTCCACAGGAACCCTTAAAACTCAAGATCAATATGGACTATTTTAGATCCTCCCCTTCACTCATCACTACTGAAATAGTTTGCGGATGTTGCTTATCTTCAAGCTGACACTCAAGTTCTGCCTAATTTTTGCTGTGCCTGGGAGTTATCTGATACGGTGATGGTTTGGGAGAGAGCATACAAGGGTGGATATGTTGGAATGAATGAAAAAGTAGGACAAAGGAGGTTAGGGTTTGGTTTTAATTATATTCTGAAGCAAGGATGAACGTTCTGAATGAAACAGAGAATGTTACTTCTCACCAATTCCCTTTTTGGCCAGAAAAGTTTCTCAGCTTCCTAACAAACGTTTCCTGGCTTGTAAAATGCTTCGACCTCCAGGAAACAGAACTGGAAGAAGAAATGCAAGAACGGTAAAACTTCCCCCATCTAATCTTTCTTACTCTTTCTGGGGTTCTATTCTATTTAAATGCAAGAGCAGGAGGAGGAAGAGGAGGGTGAAAAGGCAATTAGCTTTCAAGTGAGGGGAAAAAAACCATAAAATATGACATTCAGTTATAACAGCATTGGGTTTGCAGTAGCAAAAGGACAATCAAACCAGGCGAACCCTCAGGTCAGACCCTGCAGAGCCCAATGTGCCTTCAGGGACAGACCAACAGAAACAAGCTCCGCTGTACGCCAGGGATTGTGCAATGCAGAGGAAAAGCCGTGCAAAGATGAAGAAGTGCTTCCTGCTCCCTGCAGCGATCAGCTTACTCCTTGAAGCATGACATTTGATTACCTTCATCTCAGCAAGCACAGCCACGAATACCTCTGCGTGCCAAAGACTGCCCAGCACATTCCAGTTGATAAAGGGACAATAATAAAAGCATTTCTAGAACACTTCTATCCCGCAACCTCAGCAATAACTGCAGTGAGAAATCTGTAGCAGGAACGTGCCAACAGCATTAAAGGCATTATAATCCCTTTGCGTTTTAGATGGGCCCTTTTGAGGAAAAAATCCTGTAAATTTATCAAGCCTAACAAAACCTTGTGACAACTCAATCCCCCACGACCGAAAAGCAAGAAAACCCAGTGAAGGAGCTGTTTATCTGATAGAAGCTTTAGGACAATCCATGTATGTGACATATGGCACGTACCCTTGTGGTGGGTCATTAAGCTTGAGTGCAGATTCTTGCAAAAGCCCCTAAACACCACCCATCAAAGCAACCAAATAAGAACACTGACAGTTAAACATCAGTGTCCTGCTCGACAATACTCAGACAAAAACTTGAAGTCTGACGTGCCTTAACTAGAGCATAACTTCAGGCACGCAACAAGAGTGGATTATGAACATAGAATCACAGAATAGATAGGGTTGGAAAGGACCTTAAGATCTTTAGACTACTGCTCTGTTAGTAGCATCGTCTTCCCTCAGTGCACACAGCAACAATTTATTGTTCCTCTGTCAGCTACAAGGCTCTTCACCAGCTTCAACACTGAACTATTTCAGTTGAGCCTGTGTGAAAACAGGGCAACAACAACCCTGGGAAGCTGTACCGGGGGTCTGTTACAGGGGCAATTCCTTCCCCACTGAGTGCACATGTCACAGACTGAAACTCTGGGGAGGAAGATGGAGGCGACATTGGCTTTCATTTTGTTAAAATGTTTCGCTGAAGAAGAGATGAATTTCCATGACAACACCTTGGGTCATCCAAGATGAACACATCGGAACCAAAGTCAAAGAAGTCCAATACCCAGATCTGAGGAAATACAAAACCAGAAGAGGTGGCTTTGAACACTTTCTTCCTGGGATAAGCGTGTGCTTGAAAGGACCAAAAAGACACAGCAAAATGTCTGCTTGTTGCCTGAAGGTATTTAATACAGTGGACGAAGGGGAATGTAATCAGCATTAAAGTGCTCTTCATAAATAATGGACAGTCTAGCAGCTTGTCTCTACTCTGCACTTTACGACAGTTTCTGCTGCTGAATATTTCATGAGCAAAAGGTCATTTATTGTTGTTTTTAAATTACACAATTTAGAAAGTGTTAAGAAAAATGCCCCATGTTCCAGTGCAAAACATGAGGAGTTCTGCATTGCCAAAGGAGTCCATTCTGAAAGCTCTCACACACAAACTGCCAGGGTCACGTCTGCCCTGAACTGTAACTGCTGAGTTCTACGATGTCCAATCCTGCTCAGAGACACACTGCTTATGTTCAAGTGAAGAATAAACCTGAACGTGCACTTCCCAGAGACGTCAGTTCTGGGCTGTACTTCTCGCCAGGCTCAACTGCTGATCACCGCTGGGATCGGATGCGCTTCTGCCACAGCCATTGCCAGGAAACCTCTTTTCCCTGCGTTATCATAGAGGTATTTTATAACAGCCTTTTCAAATGACAGAGCTCCACATAAAGCCATTAAGGAAACACGCTGGCAAACAGGTGAATTGTCAAGATGAGTTAGAGGCAACCTTAGCGCTGTCCCTTGTGAATGTTAGACTATAACACAACCCTACCACAGCATCCAGAGGCAGATGTTCTGTGGGTGTAGATTAGCAGCACATTACAGAAGTCACTTGTGCTACGTCTGCTTTCCATCATGAGAACCACCAGTGCCCTTCTCCTCAGCATCAAATACCTGTACGGCATCACACAGCTGTGCAAGGACACCACTGGAGTGGTGCAAAGCAGCACACTGGGCATCCCAGTGACCTGCAGCCTCACTAACACCAAATCAAGTGGCTCCAGAGCACTGCCAGGTAACACTCCTTAGCCACAGATACCCTTGGGGAAACGTTCAGTTTCCTTTCTAACCCCACGCTTCCAAACCATATCACTACTCTCCACAAAACAGAACCACAGCAATAAAACCCCAAGACTGAACGAAAAAACCTCACTTTAAACCCCAAACAAGAAAAATGAATGAATATGTATTGTCTTTCTAAACTAACACAGCAAAAGTAGCTTTCCTTTAGTATTTTCTTCATATGGTAACCTTCCCCCCCCAAGTCCTCTTATTTTATTCACAGTCCTCAGTTTAAAAGACCACATAAAAAACCCATGACAGGCCCTATCTGCAGAAGTTACAAGCAATCAGAACAGTACCATCCATGGCAAATCATCTACAAGCTAACAGACCCCTGCGTACTGACAACATGCCTGTGGCAAGACAGGGGTTTATTTATTGAATGACTTCCTACGACACAGCAAAGGTGTCTGAGATGCCTGGATAACCTCTAGCTCAATCACCTTCAGCAGCAGCCAACTGCAATGCAGGTCCCACAGAGCTATGGGACATGCACAGGAACACTGCCTACAAAGTGGTACTTTGGCTCTCAGGTATTGTTCTGTGCGTCTGTAAAACTAAAACCGATCTTCACCACTTAATTCAAATGGGTTTACAGCTTGGTTGACACGGTGTGCTCCTCCTACAGTCACACCTGAAATATTCAGACCTAAGACACTGTATTTAAAAGCTTCACTTGTATTAATGGCCAAACTATACTTTTAAAACAGAGCTGCAGAGCTGGTAGGAACAAGAACCAATGATACCTACAGGCTTTCCTGCTGCCTTCTGCATTGCTCTTCTCTCATTACGTTCTATGGACTCGGATGTAAGGGTGCAAGAAAAATCTTTATAAGGGAAAAAAATTCAATAGGAAGAAAACGTTTCCAAAAGAAACACAGCATCTCAGTTGTGCCCCCTGCTTGTGCAACAAGGCAAGGAAGCTCACGGTACTGCTTGCTAAACCAGGCTGCAGCTGCATCCCAAGCAGCACTGAAGGGTAAGTGAAGTTTATATGTATATATATCAATAGTTAAACACCAACACTCTAGACTCATAAAGATACAGACATCCTTTTCTGTTGGATAGTTCCTAACAATCTGTCCAGAGACTATAACCAAAGCCAACGACAGCCTGTTTACTCTGTATTAAAATACAGTATTTCATAGCACGCTGTCAGAGTAAATGTATCATCTGGTATTTAGATAGATGGATATGTAAGAGAAAACAGGATGTGTCAGTTTACATGAGCGATTCCACAAAGAATGACTATGATACTCATATAAAACCAACCTATGGATAAGCCCGTGGAACGGTAAGACAATAAAGTCTCCTACACCAGATCACCCAATAGGAAATGAACTGACCCATCTAAAAATGATGCAGCTACCCTGCTTCATACAGAAGAGACTCAAGGACTGGGGGCCCATTTCCCCTACTCCATCCTCATCCCTGGTATGCCCACAAACCAGTTAAAGACACAGCAAGATAGACAGCCATTTCAAGTGCAAATGCTCAGGATGTGATCCTACTGAGAACCCATTCTCAGAAGGAAATTTGTGTACTGAAATAAACCTCAGGCATCACTGAACTCCACTGTTCTTAGAGGTCAAACAAACAGGGCAACTTACGTAGCTCTCCTACTTTCAGTATTTCACACAGCATCTTTGTCAGCTCAATGCTACTCCGGCCAAACGGGCACTCATGCTTGTCTTCTCGACTGCTGTTCTCCAGGACAATCTGAAGGAGGAAACAGAAGAGGAAAAGATCAGTTTGAAGAATCCACGAGCTGAAGCACTGTCCTCCACATCCCACGTGTGCAACACATACCAGGCTGAATTTCGGAACCTGTAATTGGAGGCTCCATTTTCATGAAGCAGGTAAATAACCTATGGCTGAGGCAGTCAGTCCCAGAAGCAGTGCTGCCCCATGGCCAGCTAGGAGGCTTTGCCATTCCTATGCAATGCTCCTGTTCTCTACCACCCATGGCTTGGAGGAATTGCAGCAGAAGCCAAAGAGAAAGAGTTTCAGTTCAAGTTTGCCAGCTAAAAGAAATGAGATATAATGGTGTAAAGACACGAACACACCTAGAAGGGTACATAAACAAACCAAACAACATAGTGGGATTCAGGCTCCAAAAAAGATCCAAGTGTCAAAGCTCAGAGAGAAGCCCACAAGGGAAGAAGACGTGCACATCTTCTCTACTATGGAAGGAACCTGTGCTTGTGTGCAAAACATTTCAGGGAACTATCAGTCTTGCATCAAGCCTATGAATGCTGCAAAAGCAACTCAAGCAGAGCCTTTGTATTGTCTGTTGAGTGACACTGCAAAACAAATGGGACAAAAGAATTCCTTGCACACTTTTACACCCGTTGAGTTCTGCCATATCACACACAGCTGGATTACACTTTCCCCAGCACCACAAATCAGTAAGAGATCTCACTGTAGATGGGGAAATGAATGACAAACCCCATCCTAACCAGCTGCTGCACAGCCTGGGGATGAGGGACAGAGGCAAACAAATGCATTTCAAAGGCAAGAGATTGTGCCAACACCAGAGAACCTCCAAAGCTCTCTAAATCTTCCTGCACAAACGGATGTTTAGACACCGTGCTTTGCTTTGCTTTCCTCCTGTCTCCTTTAGTTCCCATCTTCACCACGTCCTTTTGTCGGCTGTGGGTCTGGTTTGGGTTTTGGTTGACTGGCTGTTTTAAATGGCTCAATTCTGGCTGCAAAGAGAGCTTTGAAAGAGGCTCCAAGGCTGGAAACCTTCAGCCAAACCCAGGGGGAGAGCTGGAAGAGAAAACTGATGCAACACTGGATGCCAGCAAAACCCTTCCCTCCTTCCTCCCTCCCCGGATCCTTGTTGTGACTGTTTCATCTTCCCTAAGTCCTTCACACAGCATGCCAAGCATCTTTACCAAGCATCTGTTTTAATCCTACCGTACAAAGGGCAGCCTCCAGCTGATACTCAGTTCCCAACACATCACCCAGTGAGTATAGAACCACGGAATGGCTTGGGTTGGAAGGCACCTTACAACTCACCCAGTGCCAACCCCTGCCATGGGCAGGGACACCTTCCACTAGAGCAGCTTGCTCCAAGCCCCGTCCAACCTGGCCTTGAACACTGCAGGGACAGGGCTGGCTGTTCTCTGTGTTACAAGGTGGATAACCACCTCATTTTGTTTCCCATTGGTGGTTTTTTAAAACACCTTCAGACTTTCCACAGAAATTTAGAAAATCCTCAGGGATGTGACAAACACGTGAGCTCTGTGATCTTTTCCTGGCCTTTTCCAACAGGACAGTGTCAGAACCACGTCCATCACTTTCCCAAGGGATCTGCTTTTTATCTCAATGTTTTGGGTTACATTACATATAATTGTTCCGTACCATCTCTGGATAACAGCTGCACCAAAACCACCACAGCAATTTCTGCTCTACGTTGCTGCAGCCACTGTTCAAAGAACATGTGAATATGATTTTGCATTCCGGATGAATCATCCTGCTTCAGCCTCTTTCATGGAGGACCGTGCTACATTTCCATACCCAAATGCAGGAGCAATGACAGGGCAGCACAAGCCCGGTGTGAAGCTGTGTCTCAGCACCTCTCTGAGATTGCTTCTCTTGGTTTATTATTATTGAGGTTTATCTCTCACATAATAAAACATAAAATCTGCATTCTGGAGCAGGGGGCTGCTTTGACACAGATTTAGATACAGCAGAGAAACACTGGCAATAAAGTCAATGGAGAGGCAAAATGAAAGGGTAAGGGGAGGGGAGGGGAAGCATGTGGATCAGCATTCCTGCTCGCTTCTGGCAAATGCATTTTGTCGAGTTTCACATTAACCCGACATATTAACATTTCATAAGCACATAAATATTTAATGGTGACACCATATATGCATATAATGTCAGGCAGAATTACAGCAATCAATAAGAATGCCAGGGAAATAGTTAAAGGCACTGTGTATTGCTATACAGCAAATTAAATGGCAATTTGAGTAATCAATATGTAAAGCAGCTTTGAAACGATCCTCAGACACACTCTGTGCAAGCTCCATCTTTTAGCCTTTGCTGTGCAAAACAAGGCAGAGCTGCCATGTCACAACTTCCACAAGGAAGGAAGACAGAAGGCCCTTTACTCCATCTAAATATCTGCAGGTAATCCTGGTGGATACTGATCTTGAGTACGAAACAGCAACGGGAAAGAGGGAAAGAGGAAGAAAAAGAAAGGCTCTTGTAAATACCCAAAGAGAAATCATCCCTGGTTTCGGCAACAGATTTCAGATTTACAACATTCATTATTATAACTGCAACACTCTTCTCACGACCTCGCGACTCATATCCCGTTCCAAAGTCAAATGCTATAAATACAGCTGATAATGGCATGATTTTCATGTTATTTCCTTTATCGCTCTGGTTATGAAGGAGAAATAAGCAGGGAATGGACGTATTTACTTCATAAACTGGTGAAAACAATAGCAGGGAAAGAAACACAACACACAGCTCTAGACTGAGCATGCAGCTGACTTGATCCACGTTTCCATCACAACAGTGCTTTTACCAAGGAAAGGAAAGGATTGAGGAAGTCATGAATCCCACATACAACCTTCATTCTAACGGAGGTCTATCATTAATGCTCATGAAGTGGCTGCACCCTATTATCTTCCTCCTCCTCCTCCTCACAAATCCACAGTGAGCTGCACTTCCACCAGACACTTCATAGTCAGCAGGTTAAATTTGCCTGGGGGGTACCAATACTTAAAGGCAGACACTGCAAGAGAGCCCACAGCTCCACAGAATCGGAGAACCACTTGGGTTGGAAAAGATCTTTAAGGTCTTAAAGCCTGTCATGGGTTCAGCAGCAGCAGTCATTTTTCTTTAAGCAGTAGCTGGTGTAGCACTGTGTTATGGATTTTTAGC